>QLTV01004394.1:472310-495630 GCA_003457575.1 Thermophis baileyi
GTTCAGTAATTTGATGCATGTAGGAAATGTGCTTAGCATTTAAATGCATGACTTTGTTGTAATATCAGTGACCATACTTCAGTTTCTTATGTTCAGTATATCTGAATGTATGGATTCAGTGTAAAAATATGCCTGGTTGTGCATGCAATATAGAAATATATTTATTTATTTATTATTTACATTTCTATGCCGCCCAACTCCCAAGAGACTCTGGGCGGCTTACAACAAAAATATAAAAAAACATTAAAAAACAAACATTATAAAAACATTTAAAAAACAATTTAAAAACCCATGCACACCATTCATGGCCGGATCTCGCAGGATTACAACAGCGAGATCAACGGCCCCAGGCCTGCCGGAAAAGCCAGGTCTTCACTGCTTTCCGGAAGGCCAATAACCACTTCAGTGTAAATCTTTTTTAAAAAAGGGTGGAGGAATTCAAAAAAGGCAAGCCTAATTTAAACTTTATAATTGTCAGGCACCAGAAATGTAACAGGCAACCACCTGATCAAAAGTCTGCCTCTTAATGGTATTTCCATCTGGGATTGCGGCCACCACTTCATTTCTCTGCTCCATGTCCATCGGTGCCCCTGCCCTTAGTTTAGAAATCGTTCATGCATTTGCTGAAAGGAAAATGGAGAAATACTTTGAACAAGCCCATAAAATAAATCACTGTTTCCTTCTGCCTTAGGTATAACAATCCTTTTTGCTGGAAAAGGTTGTGTCAGCCAATCGGTTTGCAACCTTGGAGGGAAGTCGTTCCGCCGTGGGACTTACATGTTCGGATTTAAAGACCTTCAGTGTTCTAAAGCTCTTTCATCGGTGCGACGCCTGGCTTTCACTCTGGAGAAGAAGGATCTGGGGCCACAGGTGGCCTTCTTCTTTCCCTGCATCCTTGGGATCTTTGCTGTGAAAATTCTCTCCTAGTTAAGTCAAAGGTAGCTGGCAAAGGCCTTAAGAAGGATGAGGTTGGGGTCAACCTCCCTCCCTTTACGCACCAACGACGTTACCTAATTTGGAACTGAAACATCTACAAGATAACCACCAAGCTCACAGAACACCAAGGAGCCCACAGCTAAATTTATGCTGCAAAAATCTTATACCTCTCTGTTGCCACTCCTAACGTCCTTCTCAAAGTTGCCATCTATATATATTTTTTTAACAGGAGAAATTATGGACTAAATGGGAATTATTAATTGCCATCCATGTAAGTTTTCATCCCCTTATTGTGGAAGTAAAATGAATGTGGTTTATGTCCTGCCCGTGCAAATTTTAGGCCCCATCTCCTAAAGAAGAGTTTGGTGACATTTAACCACAGATTTTGCTTGAAGCAGAATGAACTTGGTGAATAGAGGAACAACATCTAGGCGTTCACAATATCATTTCATATATCAAAGCAATTGATCCATCAAAAAATAATTTACCTCGAAATACTGAATTTCCATCAATCAATTTAGGCATATCTATACCTAAACCTACATATACACTTTATCAGGATTTGGGTGATATATTTATATAACGTGATCAGAGGTGGTATTCAGTCGGTTCTGTCCAGTTCGGATGAACTGGTAGCGGCGATTGCGGGTGGGCCTGCCAACCCACCCGGATGTAATGCCGTCCTATTTACAGGGGTTGGCTTCAAAAATTTTAGCAAGGGATTCTCTGCCCGGTTGCTGGGTGGACGTGGCCATAGTGGGTGTGGCCTAGTCGGCCTCCTGCACCACGGCAGGGGGGGCGTTTTTGCCCTCCCTGGGCTCCGGAGGCTTTCCTTGAGCCTCCGGGAGGGCAAAAACGGCCTCCCCAGGCTCCAGAGGCCCTCTGGAGGCAAGAAACCGGCCCGTTTCCGGCCTTCCCAAACTTCTGGTAGGCCCGAGCCTCCGCGTGAGCCCTGCACTTACCTGCATCCAAAACCGGCCGAGTGGGGACTCCTGGGAGGGGCGGGGTGCGGTGGGTGGAGCCAGTCAGGAGTGGTATTTGGGGGTTCTCCGAACTGCACAGAATCTTAGCTGGAGGTTCTCCCGAACCCCTGCGAACCCCCAGCAGCCCACCCCTGCCTATTTAGCTACGTTTTCATGGCAGGGCGCATGCACGGAAGGCCGGGCGCATGCGCGGAGGTGGCGCGTGCATGCTAATATTTGTGAACTGGTAGGGAAGGTAAGTGAATACCACCTCTGAACGTGATGCTTTAATTGTTATTCTTAAAACTTGACATTGAAATGTTGCAATTGTTGTCGAAATAGACCAATATCTTTTGGTCGGTATGAGACCACTGTTTGCAGACACTTCCTTTCTCTGGAAAAATAGCTTCAGTTAATGCTACATTTTTCTACCTTCCCTAAATTGTAATTCTCAGTTGATTTGTCACAATATTAAAATAAAAGGAATTAGAGATTAGCTCTCCAGTCTTAGGGGTGTTTTTTATTCATAAAACTTCCCATTCCTTTCCTTTCTTACACTTCTTCTTTGGGAAAGTCTGAGAAGGCCGCATGTCATGCCAAAGGAAAGCCATGGTTTATTTAAATGTTGGTTTGTTGATTCACACATTAAGCCATCAACCCCAATGTATAAACTCCAACAACTGGATTTGCTTACAGTGTTGAAGATTCTGCCTTTTGACTAGTAGTCAAAAAGAATAAATGTTTGCACTGAGCACTCTAGTCATTTTTGGATATAGTACATGATAATCTTGGCTGTGGAAAAGTCTTAATAATATTGGCAGCATTGGAAGAGAAAGGAATAGTCAAGAGATCAGGTAAATCTTCAGCTCTAAAGCATCCTCTATCTTAGAAACTGGGAGATGGAGAGTTCCAGTCCCACCTTAGGTGTGACAGCCAGCTTAGTGACTTTGGGCCAATCACCAGGTGACCATGAGTTCTAATCCCGTTTTAGGCATGAAATTTGTCTGGCTGACTTTGGGAAGTCAGGCTGTAGGTATTGCCTCCCAAAGACTATGTCGACTGTCCATCCTTGGTTCTGGGGGGGGGATTGTCCCCCTCGGAACGGGCTCGCAATTTGGGTGTCCTCCTAGACTCACAGCTAAAATTAGAGCAACATTTGGCAGCTGTAGCTAGGGGGACCTTTGCACAGGTTCGCCTGGTGCACCAATTGCGACCCTACTTTGATCAAGAGGCTCTCCTCACAGTCACTCATGCCCTTGTCACCTCACGGTTAGATTATTGCAATGTGCTCTACATGGGGCTACCCTTGAAGAGTGTTTGGAGACTACAGTTGGTCCAGAATGTGGCCGCGCGAGCTGTCATGGGTGTACATAGGTCCACCCATATTACACCAATTCTCCGCGAGCTGCACTGGCTCCCTATTGGTCTCTGGGCACAATTCAAGATGTTGGTTATTACCTTTAAAGCCCTACATGGCTCAGGGCGAGGTTATCTTCGAGACCTCCTCCTACCACATAGCTCCCAGCAACCAGTAAGTTCCCACAGGGTTGGGCTCCTCCGGGTCCTGTCAGCTAAACAGTGCCGGCTGGCGGGCCCGCGGGGGAGGGCTTCTCTGTGGCTGCCCCGGCCTCTGGAACCAGTTATCTCCTGAGATCCGGACTACCCCCACACTGTTGACCTTCCGGAAAGCAGTGAAGACCTGGCTGTTCCGGCAGGCTTGGGGCCGTTGATCTCACTTTTGCAATTTGGCGAGATACGGCCAGGAAAAGGTGCGGCGGGCCCATGGGGGATGGCCTTCTCTGTGGCTGCCCCGGCCCTCTGGAACCAGTTGCCTCCTGAGATCCGGACCACCCCCACCCTGCTGGCCTTCCGGAAAGCCGTGAAGACCTGGCTGTTCCGGCAGGCTTGGGGCCGTTGATCTCGCCTCTGTAATTTGGCGAGATCCAGCCACGAAACGGTGTGTATGGGTTTTTAGTTGTTGTTGAATGTTTTTAATATGTTTCTTGTTAATAGTTTTTATATTTTTATGATGTTTTTATTGTTGTAAGCCGCCCAGAGTCCTCCGGGAGTTGGGCGGCATAGAAATATAAATAAACTAAACTAAACTAAACTAAGTCCCTCTCGCTCAACCTAACTCAACTCATACAGTTGTGTGAAAACTAGGAGGAGGACGGAATATTATGTATGTTTGCTGCCTTGAGTTGTTTATAAAAATAATGAAGGCAGAATATAAAAATAAATCTATTAATTAATAATCTCTGCTTTCTTCCACACATCCCTCCTAAATAACTTTAGCCGGGTATGGAAGGTATATCTGGTGAAAGTTAAGAACGTGATGGTAACTTGGGAATTTTCCTTCCTTCCTTCCTTCCTTCCTTCCTTCCTTCCTTCCTTCCTTCCTTCCTTCCTTCCTTCCTTCTTCTTCCCTCCCTCTTCCCCCCTGGCCTGGCAAAAAAATAAAATAAACCTAAAGTCTAAACAGCCTCCAGTTTTCCAGGAGCTGTCTGAAAGGCTGGTGATGTCATGGATACATCAACAAAGTTATTTGGCAACCATTTTATGTGTGATGGTTTTTAATTAGTTTTATAATGCAATCCATCTTGAAATGGCATTAATTGTGATCCATTTGTTCACCTAGAGGGCTTTGACTAAGAACAATTTCAAAGTCTGCTTGGTGGACTTTCTAGGATGCCAGAAATCAGAAGATTTATCCATCTGGAGCAACAGATTTTAGGATGGGTAGATTACATAAATCCATAAAGTGAAAAGTTGATGGTAACATGACTTTTCCTGTCCTTTGTGATCATAAAAAGCAATAAGGAAACACAGTGTGGTATGAAAGAACTGTTAGGCCGAAGCCATTTTAGTTGGGGTCTTTGGCCTGCCACACTTTATAGTATTTTAATGTGCATTCTTCACTGTGGGAATTTGGGAGGGGGAATTGCATGAGGGCTGTCTGCATGTAGCCATAACAAATTCCTTCTAGATAGTCAAGGTCATCCTTTGTCTTCGCACTCCTGCACCTGCATGGAAGGAGATGGGTGAATTCTTGCCAGGTTGGCAGTTGAAGATTGGTCAACATGATGGACTTGGGGGTGTGGGGACAAGGGCTTGAACTTTCAACTGGGTGGAGAAACCCCGGGGATTTCAGATTCGGGTTTCTCCCAGATGTGCCAACATGGCTCTGCTAATAAATTGGAACTTTGAGGAATACTTTGCCTCAGACTCTGATTTAATTTTGGATGCTATTTGGAACCCTGACAAGAACATTGACCTGTTGAATATATTGTGGGCACACCCTCCATTGAAAAATGCAGAAGGCTAAGCTATTGCCCTATAAAATCCACCAAATGAAATTCCTTGAGATGGAACCTGGGACAATTAAATATTTCTAGGGAGACCTATCGAGTTGAGTAACAGGGTTGAGAGTCTGTACTCAAACATATTTTGTAGAAGTTATCTCTTTCGGGTGAAGTATTTTACTATACCAGCTATAGATCCTGTCTTTCTTATGGTGGCTGGGGAACGCTGGGAGTTGAAGTCCACTCATCTTAAAGTGGCCAAGGTTGAGAAACACTGACATGAAACATTAAACTTCATGGTGAGCAATATTGCTCAAGCTAAAAAAAATGACTCAAAGACTGCTCTTTGGCCAATATGGCCCCTCACAAATCTGTTGCCTCATAAACATGTCTTCTGCCGACGCAGACCAGTTTGGACGACTGAGCGTAAGTTGGACCAACCCCCGTTCGAGACCCGAGGCCACTAGATGGAACTGGCCCAGCCAACGTTCTTTTTCCCAAAGAGGAACCCACTGGCCCAATTGAGCGGAGACTCGGCCTCATTCCACACTGCGATGAGCGAGACCCCTGCGAGTCTCTCCACAGGGGCGAAGCCTACGTGGGCAACTCTCCGCCCTGGAGCGCAGATGGCCCAACGGCCTGGGCTAGGAAGCCTGCTGGCCTGGCAGCAGGGATCGTGGGGATTGCCGACCCCAGTCCAGCCGCCGAACCTCGGCCTCACGCCACCGAGGCAAGCCCCAGCAGGGTGGGCTTTCTTCCCAGGCATGGGTATGGGCACAATGCCAATGGGCTCCAGGGACCCAACCACAACCGAACCCCGCACTGATATTTGGAGAGGCGCAGCAGCCCCTGCGATGTCCGGTCCCGCCGCACAAGCCCAGCTGCATCCGCAGGGTCACCTCCCCGCCGATGGAGCAGCGCTGGGACTGGCCCAGCCACTGCAATCGGCAGGGGTGCAAATGGGAGGCCCCCAGTCACAAGCGATCATCCCGCCGGCCGCACAAGTGCAAGCTGCCACCCAGCCAGCCCCAGTGCAGCCCCCTCAGTTCCGCGCTACGTTTGATGGGGATCCCAAGAAGCTGGCCTATTTCCTACACCGGGTCTGGGTGTACATCAATCAGTTTGGAAACCAGTTCCAGTCAGACCGAGAACTAATAGATGTGATAACTGAGGGAATGAACAAGGGGGAAGCAGCAGAGTGGGTGGCAGAGCTCCATGACGAAGCGGCCCCAGAACTCGATGACGCTGACGAGTTCGTCCAGCTGATGCAGGTCCGTTTTAATGACATGGCCCAACAGGTGGAGGCTGAGGAGCAGATTAAGGGGCTGAAGCAGGCAGGCTGCCCAGCTAAGGAGTTGGTGTGGGAATTCTGAAGAGCGGCAGGGAAGGTGCGAGACTGGCCCAAACGACTCCTGGTGCACACGTTCCGAGATGCCCTGGGCCCAGAACTGAGGAAGTCCTGCAGCATCCGGGGAGTTCTGGAACGGATCCAGGACTGGTACAACACGGCCATCGTCCTGGATCACATGACCCGGGACCCCAAGAAGCTGCCGGCCGAAAAACCAGCCAGAAGACCTTTGGGTCGCTGATCCCAAACAAAGCAAGCGGCGACCCCGGGCCCCGAAGCAACAAAGGCAGTAAAGTGCTATAGATGCGGCCAAGCCGGCCATCAGGCTTCAGAGTGCTTAACGCCGGCCCCAGTTCCACAACCGAGGGCCCAGCCAACTGCTGGGACCCGGAAGAAGTCCCCAAAACCACCTGAGCGGAGTCACCTGGCCCAACAAGTGGAAGGATCCCCTCCCCCATCCGACGAAGCCAAGGCGTCGCCAGGAGAGGAAACCCCTCCACGCTTAGATGAAGGAGGCAGTGGTGAAGACGACCCAATGGTGAGTGAAGCCATCCGCCCCTTTATCATTAAAGCAAAAATCACGGTGCCAGAGATGGGGGAGGAAGGACAGGTAGAGGCGATCGTAGACACGGGCTGCTCGTGATGCTTAATCAGCAAATCCGTGGTAGCGAGACTAGGGATCCACACTAGGGCCTTAGCCAACCCCATCAGCTTTCAACAAGTGGACAGATTGCTGATTGGGGGGCCCCCACCAAGCGCCTCACCGAATTGGTGGACTTGGAAATAGGGCACCACCATGAGCTCATCCGATTCATAGTTGCCCCAAAGATGTCAGAGGCAATCATTTTGGGGCTTGCGTGGCTAGACAAATGGACCCCCACCATAAAATGGGAAGACGGCTACCGAAAGCTAACCATGAGCATTGGGCCATTACCCCCTAAAGAGAAGAAGAGCCACCTGAAGGAGCCAAAGCCCCTCGGGCCGGACCGGCCTCAGCCGGCAGCCCCTGCAATTGAAGCCAAGCCCCCAGGCTCCCAACAGGTGCCGCCAGAATACAGGGACCTTGAGGGGGTTTTCAGTGAGGAGGACTGCAACTATCTCCCCCCTCACCAGCCTACGGACTCCGCAATAGAATTTGAGCCAGGGGCCACGCTCCCAAAACCAAAGATGTACTCAATGACCCCAAAAGAATTGGAGGAACTAAGGAGATACATTGATGCCAACCTAGAGCGGGGCTTCATCCAACCGGCAAAATCGAGGGTCGCAGCCCCCGTGCTTTTCAAAGAGAAGAAGGATGGGGGTGGTCAGACTGTGCATGGACTTCTGTGGGATCAACGCCGTGTGCGTGCAGAACATGTACCCCCTCCCTCTCATGAAGGACTTGCTGAACCACCTATCCAGAGGAAAGATATTTACCAAACTGGATTTAAGAGAAGCATACTACCGCATATGCATTAGGGAGGGGGATGAATGGAAGACCGCCTTTAACTGCCCCTTGGGAAGCTTCCAATTCAGAGTTATGCCCTTTGAACTGCAAGGGCCCCCCGCCGTCTTCATGCAATTCATCAATGAGGTACTCCACCCACATCTATACAAGGGGGTACTCGTTTATTTAGATGACATTCTCATCTTTAGCGAGACGCTGGAGGAGCACGTGAAGCTAGTGCGACAAGTTTTAGAAAAACCTCTGGCCGCCAAACTGTACGCCAAGCTCTCCAAATGCGAATTCCACAAGACCTCCCTAGACTACCTGGGATATCACATCTCCAGCGAGGGGATAGAGATGGACCCAGGGAAAGTGAAAGCGGTGCTAGACTGGCAGCCCCCACGCACTCGCAAGCAACTTCAAAGCTTCATGGGCTTTGTGAACTTCTATCGGCAATTCATCCCCGCTTTTGCAGAGGTGGCGCTGCCACTGATCAAGCTGCTAAAGACAGGCCCATCACCCACAAAACCAAAGCCTAATCAGCCGATTGGGTGGACTATGGAATGCCAAAAAGCGTTCAAAAGACTGAAGCGACTCTTTGCCCAGGAACCGATCTTGCAGCACCCCAACCCAGAATGGCAGTTCATAATCCAGTCTGATGCCAGCGATGTGGCTGTGGCGGCTGTGCTGTTGCAGAAGAACAAGAAGGGCCAACTCCTGCCGTGCGCCTATGTTTCAAAAAAGCTCACTGCCACCAAAAGAAGATGGGCCATTTGGGAGAAAGAAGCCTATGTAGTATGTTGGGCGCTGCTCACTTGGAGGCAATTCCTAGAATGGGGCAAGGTGCCGTTCGAGGTTTGGACAGATCATAAGAACCTCGAAGCCTTGAAAACCCCCAGGAAACTCTTACCCAAACAAGTACGCTGGGCGCAATACTTCAGGAGGTTCAAATTCGAACTGAAGCACATCCCAGTCGGGAAGAACTTATTGGCTGACGCTTTGTCTAGAAAGCCACAATACGATGAGAGAAGGCTTGGCCTGGAAGGGCCCCAAACTATAGGTACCGGTCAGCTTAAGACTGGAAGTCCTCCAACGAAGCCACGACTCTAAACTAGGAGGGCATTTTGGATTCCTAAAAACCCTCCACTTAACCCGGCGGCAGTTTTGGTGGCCAAAAATGAAAACGGAGGTGGAAAAAGGGAAAGAGAGAGAGGGAGAGAGGGAGAGAGGGAGAGAGGGAGAGAGGGAGAGAGGGAGAGAGGGAGAGAGGGAGAGAGAGAGAGAGAGAGAGAGAGAGAGAGAGAGAGAGAGAGAGAGAGAGAGAGAGAGAGAGAGAGGCATTGACTTCCAACTCTGTAGCACAGTGCAATAATATATCACTACAGCCTCAACTTTTTTACTTTTAAATATTTAATATGTACTAGCCATTTCCATAACAACAAACCTATCAAATCAGCAAATCTCAAAGTCAATTTTTTGCCATCTCTAGCACAAAATCCAGAAGCAGTTTCCCAGTAATTAACACAGCCTATTTAATTGCTTAATTTGAACCTTGCTTATGGATTATTTGGGAATGTGCGTGGAAATGAGTTGATATAATAACATACACACTTACTGTGTATTGTGCGATTCCAACCATTATGTATGCAGGCCTTTGGAGCTCACACCCACCCAAACTGAAAACACTAATTTGTGTTTCCTGCAGGTTCTGGAGTTTCCACAATGTTTGACTTACCCTTTTTATATTTCTTTCTCTTATCTGATTCTGGGTTGGAAGAATTAGGTGGAAGAAATTCTGCACAATTCACCTCTGGCAGCACTGGAGAATGTGAAGGAAGTGGCCAGTGTAGCTATCCAGAGTTGCTGGAAGAAATTATCCTTCATGATTGTATCTCCTGTGGCTCATTAGGAAGGGACACACACACACACACACACACACACACACACACACACACACCTGGCTACCTGGGATTTTTCTACCCCGCCCTGAACAGAGCAAACTTGTAATGGATCTGCCCTTGTAATACTTCAGGTTTGCACAAAGAGGTGATAAAGACATAAGCGGGCTGTCAGGGTTCCAAATAGCATTTAAAATTAAATCAGAGTCCGAGGCAATGCATTCCTCAAAGTTCCAATTTATTAACAGAGCCATGTTGGCACGGCTGTGAGAAACCCGAATCTAAAGCCACGAGGGTTTCTCCACCCAGTTGAAAGATCAAGCCCCTTGTCCCCACACCCACAAGTTCATCACGTTAGCCAGTCTTCTTCGGCTGGCGTCTCAGTTACTCCCCTCAGCTTCCATGCAGGTGCTGGACAAAGGATGACCTTGAGAATCTAAAGGAATTTGTTATGGCTACATGTCTATCTCACTCATGCAACAGCCCCTCCCAAATTCCCACAGCAAGCATACATTCTAAAGCTTCAAGTGTGGCAGGCCAAAGTCTCTAATAAAATATGGCTTCGGCCTGACAGGCGGCCTCCCCTCAAGAAAAAAGCATGTCCTGCAAAAGAGAGAGAGAGAAATCACATAGGGGGTTAGTTCAGCATTCTTAACCACCCCTCCCACCGTAATGGGTCTCCCCTTGTATTACTACAGGGGGAGGTGGAGGTTGAGTTTGGGGTCTTATATTGGACGTAGTCACTGGTTTTAGTAAGCTGCAATGGAATACTGGGTGGATTTTCCCCAATATTCTTGGCAATGCAAGCTGCGCAGTGACAGGGTTGATAATTTTGACTATGGGGAAAGGCCCCAAGAATTTTGGGCCCAGCTTTTTGCTGGGCATTCTCAATCGGATGTATTTAGTGGACAAGAAAACTTTATCCCCCACTCGGAAGGGGGGTTGGAGTGATCGGTGCCGGTCTGCTTGCTTCTTATAGGCTTCCGCTGCTTCAGTTAGTGCTTTCTTGGTATCTTCCCATCCTTTCCTCAATGTTTCCATCCACTCAGCTAGGGACATCGAAGTGGGAGCTTCGGTAGGCAGTTCTGGCATTGGTACGAACTCCTGGCCTCTGGTGATCTGGAAAGGGGTTAGTCTGGTGCTGCTGTGGACAGCGTTATTGTATGCTACTTCTGCAGAAGGCAGCAGGTCCACCCAATTGTCTTGCTGATAATCTACATAGCAACGGATGTATTGTTCCACCATTGCATTCGCGCGTTCCGTGGCTCCATTTGTACTCGGATGAAAAGCTGAGCTGAGTCCTTGCGTGGACCCAATGGCATGCAGGAATTCTCTCCAGAACTTAGCGGTGAACTGTACACCTCGGTCTGAGATGATTCTTTTAGGGACTCCATGTAAGCGGTAGATGTGCTTGAGGAACAGTTTGGCTAGATGTCTGGCTGACGGAAGTCCGGAGCAGGCAACGAAAAGGGCATGATTCGGAATTGGAAACTCCCCAATGGGCAATTGAACGCGGTCTTCCATTCATCCCCCTCCCTGATTCGTATGCGGTAGTAGGCTTCCCTCAAGTCTAGCTTGGTGAATATCTTGCCTTTGGACAAGTAGTTCAGCAAGTCCTTCATGAGAGGGAGGGGTTAGGTGTTTTGCACGCACACGGCATTGATCCCCTGAAAATCAATGCACAATCTGACCCCCCCTGTCTTTCTTCTCCTTGAAGAGCACGGGGGCGGCGATCCTCGATTTTGCCGGTTGGATGACCCCTCGCTCCAAATTGGCGTTGATGTATTTCCTTAACTCTCCCAGCTCCTTTGGGGTCATGGAGTACAACTTGGGTTTTGGGAGTGTAGCCCCCGGCTCAAATTCTATCGTGCAGTCCGTGGGCCAGTGAGGGGAGAGGTAGTTACAGTCTTTTTCACTAAACACCCCCTCTAGGTCTCGGTATTCTGCTGGCACCTGCTGGGAGCCTGGGGGTGTGGTTTCAAGTGCAGGGGCTGCCAGCTGGGGATGGTTTGAGTCAAGGGGGGCTGGCTCTCTCAGGCTGCTCTGCTTCCCTGGTGGGGGCGTAGGCCCAATGTGTAGGTGTAGCTTCTGGTACCCATCTTCCCATTTTATGGTAGGGGTCCACTTGTCTAACCACGCAAGCCCCAGAATGATTGCTTCAGACATCTTGGGGGCAACTATGAACTGGATAAGTTCGTGGTGGCATCCCATTTGCAAGTCTACCAATTCGGTGAGGTGAGTGGCGGGGGGCCCCCCGATCAGCAATCCATCCACCTGTTGGAAGTGGATGGGGTTCGCTAGGGGCCTGGTGCTGATCTCTAGCTTATCTACCACTGCTTTGCTGATTAGACATCTCGAGCAGCCCGTGTCTATTATGGCATCTATCGCTCCCTCCTTCCCCGTCCCTGGCACTGTGATTTTGGCCTTAATGAGGAAGGGGCGAATGGCTTCACTCACCATCGGGTTGTCTTCGCCACTGTCTCCTTTGTCCCATCGCGGAGCCAATTCCTCCACTGGCGATATCTCCACGTTATCGGAGGGTGGAGGGGACTCCTCCGCTTGGAGTCCCATGCACCCCAGCTCCAGTGGTTTTGTAGGCCTCCTCCTGGTCCCAGGGGTTGGCCTGGCCCGTGGCTGGGCAATTGGGGCTGGCGCCAGGCACTCGGCAGCCCGGTGGCCGGCTTGACCACACCGATAGCACTTCATGCCTCGCATTGGCTCAGGGCTCGGGGTGGCAATTTGTCCCGTGGGAACCCGGCGTCCCAAAGGCCTTCGAGCCGGGCGATCTGCGGGAGGCTTTTTCCAAGCGCGGATTACGTGATCTAAGGTGATGGCGGTAGCATACCACTCCTGGATCCTACAAGGGCCTCCTCGGATTTCACACGCCTCCTTTAGATCGGGATCCAGGGCACCGCAGAACGTGTGCATTAAGAGCTGCTCGGGCCAGTCTCGCACCTTCCCAGCTGCTCTTCTGAACTCCTACACTAGTTCCTTCACTGGGCGGCCCGCTTGCTTCAATTTCTGGATTTGCTCTTTGGCTTCCACTTGCTGGGCTGCATCGTGGAACCGGACCCTCATTAGTTGGATGAACTCGTCCGCATCGTCTAGCTCTGGGGCTGCTTTGTCATGGAGTTCTGCCACCCACTCCGCTGCCTCCCCCTCGTTCATTCCCTTGGTTATCTTGTCAATTAACTGTCTATCCGACCGGAATTGTGCTGCGTGCTCATCCACATAAGCCCACACTCGGTGGAGGAAATAGGCCAATTTCTTGGGATTCCCATCAAACGTGGCCCGGAACCAGGGCGGTGGCTCCCAGGCCGGCGGGGCAGCGGCTTGCGTATGCGCGGCCGGTGGAGCAATGGCTTGTTGTGGGGGCCCTCTGATTAGCTTCCCTCCCGGTTGCACTCGTTGGCTTGCACCCCCAGTGGTGGGGAGGGGCCCCTGTGCTTGCGGCGGGGGCTGTGCGGCAGGACCTGGCATCACATGGGGTTGCTGCGCCACCCCACGCCCCGGCGTGAGGTTGGGTGGCAGAGGGGTCCTTGGCATCCATGGGCATTACGCCCATCCCACTCCGGGGAAGAAAGCCCACCCAGGTGGGGCTTGCCACGGCAGCACAATGCTGAGGCTTGGCAGCTGGGCCGGAGGTTGTGGTCTCCACGCTCCCTGCTGCCAAGGATGTGGGCTCCCTAGGCTGGCTTGGTGGGTCGCCCTCATCTCGGGGTGAAGGGTGGTCCACGTAGGGTTCGCTCCAGCGTAGAGGTCCCCGGGGGTCCCGCTGGCCGCGGTGTGGAAAGAGGCTGTGTCCCCACTCAACTGGGGCCCCAGGTGCTTCCTTGGGAAGGAGAACATGGGTTGGGCCAGGTTCCATCTAGTGGCTTCGGGTCCCGATTGGGGATTAGTTCAATTTACGGTTAGGCGCCCGAACTGGTCGTGGAGATCCATCAGCGATTGACTGCGAGACAGAGGCTGAGATACCTCACCTTCGGATCGGCCTATGAGCGTGATCTTCTGTTGCCTCCACTCATGGGTCGTGACTAATCCTGCGCCCAGGTGAGGCTCCCATGCTCGCTTGGGGGAGGACTTAGCCCCACAATTTCTCTCTGGAATGTCCGCTCCAACTGAGAGAGGGGCTCAGGGGCCAGCAGTTTGCATCGGGCCCCCGACTGGCATTCCCTCTCTGCAGCCTCCATGGCAGCCGCGAATTCCGGGGAGGGAGAGTAGCAGATCCTGATCCCTCTAAAGGGTTCGTCCTCTACTTGTTCCCCGGCGGCTTGCTTTTTCTCCTCTGGTTTCTCCTCCATCTTCCCTGAGTCTTCGCGCCGCCCATTGCCGGGACGGTGCTGGGGCTCAGGACCCCAAACAGCGCCCCGAGGCTTGGGGTAGCTGGATGAGTTTTATGAGAGATTCAGGTTAGTGTCAGGTTTCCAAATAGCATCTAAAATTAAATCAGAGTCCGAGGCAATGCATTCCTCAAAGTTCCAATTTATTAACAGAGCCATGTTGGCACGGCTGTGAGAAACCCGAATCTAAAGCCACGAGGGTTTCTCCACCCAGTTGAAAGATGTCCCCACACCCACAAGTTCATCACGTTAGCCAGTCTTCTTCGGCCGGTGTCTCAGTTACTCCCCTCAGCTTCCGTGCAGGTGCTGGACAAAGGATGACCTTGAGAATCTAAAGGAATTTGTTATGGCTACATGTCTATCTCACTCATGCAACAGCCCCTCCCAAATTCCCACAGCAAGCATACATTGTAAAGCTTCAAGTGTGGCAGGCCAAAGTCTCTAATAAAATATGGCTTCAGCCTGACACGGGCATCATCTGTTGTGATGTGCTTGGACAGTGTAAATACTATTAAGAGGAAGAATATATTCTAGACTCTACCATTCTTTTTCCTCAAAAGGCAGAGGGCTCCAACCACTCCCTGCCTATAAATACCTCATCCAGAGAAGATCTCCATGTCAGAGAACCCAAACCGACCTGAACGGCATAACAATGGCTTCCTTTGTGCTCTTCATCTTCACCATCTTCCTCCTTCCTGTGGCAAGATCTGCAAATGCAACACGTATGTGGGGTTGTTTGAATTAATGTTCACTTCTTCTGATGCAGTTGTAGCTGTTTTCTACCGGACAAACAAAGTTTTGAGTTAGGCAGTTCTTTCTTTCTCTCAGATTGCATCAACCGAATAGGCTCTCCAAGGCAAGCCCGCTAAGGTGACCAACTTCAGGCGGCCTTCGGGTGGAAGGATGGGGGAAGCAAGGAAGGTGGAATGGGATTCCCTGATCCAGCAGGGTTGGTTGGAAGTTCAGGCAGCAAAGTATCCGGGACCAATATTGGAACATACTGAAATGTGGATTGAGTTAGACCTCTGAACATGTACAGAGCATGGTATTGGCTGTCAGAGCATTTCATAAAATCAATCATTCAGATTGGGTTAGGCAGAAACTTTTCTAATAGAAAAGAATGTAAAGCAATGGAATTCAAGCTAAAAGTTGAACACAGTCAGAATCTGGGCAGATAGTTACGATCATTTCTTACTGTCGTTACCTTACTGCTACCTAGGGATGAGTACATGGTTTGACTTGGCTTGTTTTATCTTATTTTAAAGAAAGTAACATGCATATATAATTTAATCAGGTGTGTTCATATGTGGATATGTTTCTGCTCTCCCCTTGTGTAATATATCTCTGTGTTTCTCTGTGTGTGTGTCACTAAAAAGCACACGTCTTTGTAAGTTTCTGATTTTTATTTTTTGGGTGGGCTTCTCATTCCACACCAAACATGGCTTTCTCCTTCTCTGTGGTCAGAGATTTCTTCCTCTCTGCATCCAGAGATTCATCACAAGCCATTTCTTTCCAACCTTCTGCTAGGATAGGAAGACTAAAAATGGAAGAGGGTTGGTGTCCTCTTCTTAAAGTATATTTATAGCATAATGACACAACTGAAATCTGAAGGAATCTCAGACAAGTCTTTTTTTTAAAAAAAAATCCTTTCCACTCTCTCTAGAATGCATTATCTGTGGAGGTGATGGAGAGACTCCCTGCAGTGAAGCTACAAAACCAGAAGACTGTGCAGAGAAGTCAGCATGCTTAGGTATTGCCTCTCGCACCACGTTGTCGATAGGTAAGTGGTCTGATATTTCCCTTCTCATCCCTATGGGTGCTGTGTGTAGGTATGCATGTATATGTGTTTATGTGCATATATAAAAATTCTCTTTTCATCCCTATGGTGGTGTGTGTGCAGAGGTATGTGTGTGTATTTGTCTATCTGTGTATAAAAAGTCTCTTCTTGCCCTTATGTGGTATGTGTCGTCCTCAAATCTCAGGTCCTCTACCAGGGGCCTGGAAGACAAGATTGGGGAGATGTGATAACTGTTCTCAGATATCTGAAGAGCTGCCTTGTAGAAGACGAGGCAAAATTTTTAGAATTGTTCCAAAAAACAGGATGTGAAATAATAGATTTAAATTACCAGGAAATAGACTTTTAACGGACATCAGAAATTTTCTTTAGGAACTATTCAACTAGGACAATTCAAATATTGTCACGGTAGACTCTCTTTTCAATCAAACAATCAATGAATCAGAATACAGCTGGAAGGGACTTGGAGGTCTTCTAGTCCAGCTCCCTGCTGAAGCAGGAGATCCTGTACCATTTCAGACAAATGGCTGTCCAGTCTCTTCTTAAAAACCTCCAGTGATGAAGCACCCACAACTTTTGAAGGCAACTTCTGTTCCACTGGTTGATTGTACTCACTGTTAGGAAGTTTCTCCTTAATTCCAGGTTGCTTCTATCTTTGATTAGTTTCCACAGAGGTTGGATGGCCCATCTGTCAGTGTTCCTCTACCACAGGGTTTCTGACTAGAAGATCTTTAATGCCACTTCCAAACTTTCCATTCTATAATTACATAATTGTCATATTGCTAATTTGTTAAAAGCTGTGAGGAGCTAACTGCTGAGGTAAGAACTGTGTAGAGCCCTTTTACTTCCCATTCTTCCATTCTCTAGAGCTGACACAACAAGAAGGTTGCTTTAATGCTGCAACACACTTGGGTGTTTCAGAATGCTCACTGGGGCATATCCTTATCTTCAGTGGAGCCTGTAAAATCTGAAAGTTGGGAAGTACCCAAAGATACCTTATTCCACCAGACTTGAAATTTTGGGCTTAGACAACTTAGAACTACGTCGCCTTAGAACCGATCTAAATGTAGTTCAGAAAATTATCTGCCACAATGTCCTACCTGTCAATGACTACTTCAGCTTCAACCACAACAATACACGAGCACACAATAGATACAAACTTAATGTAAACTGCTCCAAACTCGACTGCAGAAAATACGACTTCAGCAACAGAGTGATCAATGCCTGGAATTCACTACCTGACTCTGTGGTTTCTTCAAAAAAAAAAAAAAACTTTAACCTTAGACTGTCTACTGTCGACCTCACCCCATTCCTAAGAGGTCTGTAAGGGGCGTGCATAAGTGCACCAGCGTGCCTACCGTCCCTGTCCTACTGTCCTATTGTCCTCATCTATCTGTATTCACTTTGATTATGTTTATGTTTATACCTATACCTGCTATCTTGTTCATGTTTGACAAACAAATAAATAAAAAATAAATAAATAAAAATATTCAATTAGTAATGTTGCAATATACCAGTCACCGACTGTCTTCAGCCAACATGCTTAACCACTTGTTTAGTTATCCATTTTGAGGGGTTCACACAATGCGCAGAACCCCAAAGAAAACCAACCAAGAGAAAAACTAATAGAATTCTCATTTTCAGGGGTCAGTGCCAGCTGGAGGAATGGGCGGTGGGGGTGTAGGGTATCTGTCACTCACAAGGTCACAAAGGCATCCAAAAACTAACTGGAGCTTTAGAAGCTACACAGTATTACATTTGGCTGATTCCATTGATAGAATTGGTTGGAAGACAGAGCCGTGTGATCAGTGGTGAAATCAATTTTTTTTTACTACCGGTTCTGTGGGCATGGTTTGGTGGGCGTGGTGTGGCTTGGTGGGCGTGGCTTGGTGGGCGTGGCAGGGGAAGGATACTGCAAAATCTCCATTCCCACCCCACTCCAGGGGAAGGATACTGCAAAATCTCCATTCCCACCCCACTCCAGGGGAAGGATATTGCAAAATCTCCATTCCCTCCCCACTCCAGGGGAAGGATACTGCAAAATCCCTATTCCCACCCCACTCCAGGGGAAGGGATCCTCCAAAATCCCTATCCCCCCCCCCCTCCTGGGGAGGGATACGGCAAAATCGCCATTCCCCCCAGGAAGGATATTGCAAAATCCCTATTCCCTCCCCACTCCTGTGGGAAGGATACTGCAAAATCCCCATTCCCTCCCCACTCCTGGGGGAAAGATACTCCAAACCCCCCTTTCCTCCCCCCTTCCGGGGGAAGGATACTGCAAAATCCCCATTCCCTTCCCATTCCAGGGGAAGGATACTGCAAAATCTCCATTCCCACCCCACTCCAGGGGAAGGATATTGCAAAATCCCCATTCCCACCCCACACCAGGGGGAAGGATATTGCAAAACCTCCATTCCCACCCCACTATGGGGCCAGCCAGAGGTGATATTTGCCGGTTCTCCGAACTACTCAAAATTTCCGCTACCGGTTCTCCAGAAACTGTCAGAACCTGCTGGATTTCACCCCTGCGTGTGAGGCTCAATTGATTACATTCCTTAATCATTATATTTTCCCAATAGACCATGATATGATCTCAGCATTCTCCAGAACCTGTGTAGATCCCTCAAATAATTTGACTGGCTCCTTCTATTTCGATTTTGGAAATGCCTCTACTTTGGACTTTACTTCTAAGGTTTGTGATGAAAAGGACCCACAATGCTGGGCTGACCCTCTAGGTATGTAAAATGCTTTTGAATTTTATTTTGCTTTTGGCACTTTTCTTTTATAATTGTTGAAAAAAGAAATCTACGTACAGGAAAATTCCAATGGAAAGAAGTGACATTTTTCTACAGGTAGTTCTCAACACGGTCATTGTATTAGTGCCCGTTTGAAGTTACAACAACACTGAAAAAGGTGACTTATTATTGTTTTTCACATTTACGATCATTGTGACATCCCCATGGCCACATGATCAAAATTTGGACGTTTGCAACTGGAATGTAATTATGGCAGTTGCAGTGTCCCTGTGTCATGCGCTCACCTTTTGCGACTTTCTGACCAGCAAAGTCAATGGGGAAGCCAGATTCACTTAACAGCTGTGTTAGTAACTTAACAACTGCAGTGATTCACTTAACAACCTTGGCCAGAAAGGTCGCAAACTGAGGCAAAACTCACTTCATGACTCTCCTGCTTAGCAAAGGAAACTTTTGGGCTCAATTGTGGTCATAAGTTGAGGACTACCTGTAGCAGTTGTAGGTTGCTGCCGGTTCGGACCGGTTCTTTAGAACCGGTAGCGGAAATTTACCGCCACTCGCCGAACCGGCAGCGATCACTGGTGGTCCACGCTCCCGAACCGCTCCTCCGGTCGCCGCGGCTTGCAAAAAACCCCTCTGAGCATGTGCAAAGGCTTCTACGCATATGCAGAGGGTCATTTCTGGGTCTTTTGCATAACGTGATGGGGGCGTGCGCATGAGCGAAGCCAGTGCACACACGCAAAATGCGCACGTCCATCACGATGTGAACCAGTAAGGAAGGTAAGCAGAACCCACCCATGACCTGTAGTCTTTAAAGCTTATATCAAGAACATCACAAAATGCACATTCAAGTCCACCCCTCTCCTAATTTGCAAAAGGAGAGGTAACTGGAGTGTCTTAGAAACATTGGAAAGAGAAGACCTGAACATTTGATCAAGATCTTTTGCAAAGTTGTTGGAGGGAGGCAAAAAAAAAAGTGCCTGGCCACCTTTTAAGAGCCATCTCATCTATAGATAAAACTTGGTAATAAACAGGTGACATTTTGTCTTTTAAACCAGGATGAGGCAAGGTGACAACTTCCAGTTGTTTGAACTTTAATGCCCATTCATTTGAGCTGGCGTAACCCATTTTTCATTTGCCTTCACTAAACTTACCCGCAAGGACAACAAAGCCTCATGTCAAATAAATATGATGAGCAAATATCATCCTCTTCCCTTAGAACAGCGGTTCTCAACCTGTGTGTCACGACCCCTTTGGGGGTTGAACGACCATTTCACAGGGATCACCTAAGCGTGTGCTAGCCCGCCATCTTGGTGCCACACAGGGGTGAAATGCTCCCGGTTCGGGCATGCCTGCCGGTGGTTGGAGAGCCAGTAGCGACAGCAGCGCGAGGCTTCGCCCGGATGCTGCCATTTGGGTTCTTTTACCCTCTGCGCATGCGCAGAATGCTTTGCGCATGCGCAAAGGGTAAAAGAACCCAAATGGCGGCGTCCGGGCGGGTGGGGGAAGCCTCGCGCTGCCGTCGCTACCAGCTCTCCGACCACCGGCAGGCACACCCAAACCGGGAGCATTTCACTCCTGCTCCAAGGTGTAAACAGGGAGGTCAGAATCCACACGAAGCCCTGAAGCTGTCACGGGGGCGGGGTGGGGCGGGGGTCACGGCATTAGGAAGGTTGAGAACCACTGCCTTAGAACATTGAACATAGAATAATAGAGTTGGAAGGGACCTTGGAGTCTTCTAATCCAACCCTCTGCTGGAGCAGGAGACTGTCTACCAATTCAGACATATGGCTGTCCAGTCTTTTTTGAAAAACCTCCAGTGATGGAGCACCCACAACTTCTGGAGGCAAGCTATTCCATTAATTTATTGCTCTCATCCTTAGGAAATTTCTCCTTAGTTCTAGATTGCTTCTCTCCTTGGTTAGTTTTCATCCATTGTTTCTTGCCTTTTTCCCCCACATACCTTTTATATGGGATTTTTTTTTCAAAAAAAATAAATAAATCTGCAATTTCCCATTTTGCAATTTTTAAAAAGACTTTTTAGGGCATTAGAGTTTTAGAAATGGTGACTGGGCCTTTGAAGAATATATTTCCCTCTCTGAAGCAGAACCAGAAGTTGCCCTTTTGGGTCCGGGCAAAGCATGCCAGGAACATCCTGGAATTCCTTCTGGAATTGAAAGGGACTAAGTCATCAGAATACCAGAAAGACAAAATAGTTGGAAATCCAATTATTCTTCTGTTTAGCAGATTCCCCAAGGGTCTGTGAAAGGGGAAACAAGCTTGTGTTGATAATTGCTTTAAATCTATTATTTTGCTACGTGAACTTATTCTGTGACTTGCAGATCCACCCATTCGCATGTATGAAAATGGGAAATCTTGCCCAAAATGCTTCAGAACCGGTTACGATAACTGTGATGCTGATGGAGAAGTGCTTTGCATGGGGGATTTAGTGAACTGTATTGGATTGAATGGAGAAATAACCCATACATATTCCTGTAAGCTATCTTTTATCATTTCTCTTTTATTTAAACTCCTTTTGCTGTTAGCTATACTAAGCCAACTGGTATCAACCAGCCAGTATGAGCCACGGTGGCGCAGTGGTTAGAGTGCAGTACTGCAGGCTACTTCTGCTGCCTGCCTGCTGCCTGCAATTTGGCAGTTCAAATCTCACCAGGCTCAAGATTGTCTCTGCCTTCCATCCTTCCGAGGTGGGTAAAATGAGGACCCAAATTGTTGGGGGCAATATGCCGACTCTGTAAACCGCTTAGAGAGGGCTGTAAAGCACTGTAAAGTGGTATATAAGTCTAAGTGCTATTGCTAGTGCTATTGCTATCAGAGGCTTCAATTTGAAAAAAAAAAGCTGCTCAGCTTTGCAGTAGAGGTACCTGGGGACCTGCCACAGGTGTGATGGCATGCTGCCTGCCAGTGGACAAAAAGCCAATTTCTTTTTTGTTAGTGTATATATATATATATATTATTTATATCATTATCAAGGATTATAAATATTTTGAAAACAGTATCCAGGCACTTCATTTTACCAAAAAGAAAAACAACATGTCTACTCGTAGTAATAATAACAATTGCATAATAATTATAACAATAATTATAGTTATATTCACTTATTTGGAGTCATTATTAATTATACTAGCATGCTTATAGTCATAGATAATATTCATCTTATTACATACACACAGCAATAATCTTTCTTCTTCTAACTTCTACCATATCTAACCACTGATAAAACCTGTCCCATGTTGAATAATACTCTGTATCTCCTTTATCTTTTATTTTTAATGTCAATTTATCCATTTCTGCACAGTGCAATATTTTCCAAATTATGTTTTTGTCTGGTGAGGTTTTCTCATTTTTCCAATATTGTGCAAATACAATTCTCGCTGCTATCAATACATGAAGCATTAGGTATATAGTCCCTTTATCATAGCTTTCTGGTATTATATCTAACAGAAATATTTCTGGCTTTAAATCTATATGCTGCTTAATCATCTTTTCCAACCATGTATGTATTTTCGTCCAGTATTTTCTTGTCTTCATGCATGTCCACCACATATTTTATTTTATTTATTTATTTGTTTGTCAAACATGTACAAGATAACAAGAATAGGTATGAACACAAACATGAACAAAGGAAGTAAATACAGATAAATGGGGACAGTAGGACAGGGATGGTAGGCACGCTGGTGCGCTTATGCACGCCCCCTTTACGGACCTCTTAAGAATGAGGTGAGGTCTATGGTAGACAGTTTGAGATTGAAGCTGTGAGGGTTTCAGGATGTAACAACGGAGTCAGGTAGAGCATTCCAGGCATTGACCACTCTGTTGCTGAAGTCGTATTTTCTGCAATCGAGTTTGAAGCGGTTGGTGACAAACAGCCCATTTCGAAACAGCTAGCCCCAGGGTTACAACCATTCACAAAATCTCAATTTATATACCAGTACTCCTTGACTTAATAACAGTTCATTTAGTGACCGTTCAAAGTGTTAGATAGTGGGTAGAGATGACAGGAGACAGACTTCCAAAGCAGCTCTTTATTTCAGCTCTTGTGTAAGCAACCAGCAAAGAGCAGTCTGACAGCTTGCCCTTTTATAGGGAGCTGTCAGACAGACCAGCCAATAGCGTTTGAGCTTTTTCCCGCTCAAACGCTGGACCTGGTTGGAACCATGCAACATAGTTTAAACAGTTAGAACATAACACCCCTTCCCTCCTGGATGGAGCTGTCCAGCATACGTAATCACGCAGGTAGGCGGGGCGTTTTGAAGCCCTACTAGACCTGCGCAATTCAGTTGGGGGGGAGGCAGCGGCCTGTGCGGACAGGTCTGCTGCCGCTCCGGGGCTCGAGCATGGAAGCTCCTGGAAGGTACTGGGTGTGGCCTCCACGGCCGAAGGGACCGGTTCGAGGGGAGGACATCGCTGGCTCTCGGCTTCCACAGGTAGGCCTTCCGAGCCACCCCGGCTTGAGTTAGCTAGGGGAGGAAAGCACGGTGTTACTGTTTGGGGGTTGATTAATTCCCCACGCAGTCTGGCACGTAATTGGCCCACATG
>QLTV01004394.1:547115-558915 GCA_003457575.1 Thermophis baileyi
TCGCTCTCTCCCTCTCCCTCCCTTATCTCTCTCTCTTTCTCGGTTTCCCAGAGAAAACAAAACACTCTTTCTCCCTCTCTCTGCTGAGGAACGATCGCCACCCCCGACAGAGGCTTCCCTTCGGGTGACCCTCCTCCCCCTCTTGCGACTCCCTGGCTGGCTGTGGTGCGCACGGGGAAACCCTCCTCAAGCGAGCGCCAAAGCGCAGCAAAGGCGCGCGTGGAGGGCGGGCAGCTGCTCGGTCTTTAGACGCGGCTTCTCTCCTGCCCTAAGGATCCAGCCATTGCCTTGCTGTGTCCCCCCCCCCCCGCAGCTCTTCGGCCGAGCGGGGAGGGCATAAGCTCCAGCCTGAAGCGGCAGGAAGCAAAGGCTGCCTTACACGCAAATGTGGCGTGAAGGCAGCTACAGGGCCGCTTCTCTCCTGCCCTAAGGATCCGGTCATGCCCCCCACCCCGCATGAGAGGGGGAGGAGGGGGAGGAGGGTCGCTGGAGCGAAGGCAGCCTTCGCTTCCTGCCACTTCGGGCTGGAGCTTACGCTCTCCCCGCTCAGCTGAAGAGTTGCCGGGGGGGGGTTGGACATGGCAAGGCGATGGCCAGATCCTTAGGGCAGGAGAGAAGCCGCGTCCAGACCCTCCTTAAATGAGCAGCTGCCCGCCCTCCCCGCACGTCTTTGCTGCATTTTGGCGCTCACTTGAGGAGGGTCTCCCCGCGCATGCACACCCTCCTGGCCCCGCCTCAGCCAGCCAGGGAGTCACGAGAGGGGGAGGAGGGTCGCCCGAATGGAAGCCTCCGCCGGGGGGTGGGTATGTTCCTCAACCAGCGCCGGAGAATCAGCCACGCCCACTTCTCCATTCACGCCATCGCCCTTACCTTCTCAGGCCAGGTGAGGAAGGGGAGGCTGAGGCCAGCCAGTGATGGGACAGGGAGCAACAGCAGGGGGTCCAAAGAGCTGCATGCAGCTCCGGAGCTGCGGGTTGCCACCCCCTGCCCTAAGCTAAGCGCCGCGGGTTGCCGACCCCTGCCCTAGACCATTTCAGACAAATGGTTGTACAATCTCTTCTTCAAAACCTCCAGTGTTGGAGCATCCACAACTTCTGGAGGCAAGTCGTTCCACTGATGAATTGTTCTGACTGTCAGGAAATTTCTTCTTAGTTCTAGGTTGCTTCTCTCCTTGATGAGTTTCCATCCATTGCTTCTTGTCCTGCCTTCAGATGCTTTGGAGAATAGGTGGAGACCTCTTCTTTGTGGCAGCCCTTCAGATATTGGAATACTGCTATCATGTCACCCCTAGTCCTTCTTTTCTCTTTTTCTTTCTTTCTTTCTTCTTCTTTTTCTCCTTTCTTCTTCTTTTCTCTTGAATACACTCTGTATTTGCATAGAAATCTACTGAGAAGCCACAGAAGCACAGGGAACCTGCTGGTGGGATCTGATAAGAAAAATAATACCAATAAAGGAGAATATTTGTAGCTCAGGGTTGACACTGGAGGGGTCCTTGGTGTTCTCTGAGCTTGGTGGTTTTCTTGCAGACGTTTCATTAACCAAACTAGGTAACATCATCAGTGCTAGTGTTAGCTTTCTTGACCTCTCAAGAAAAATACTGTTTTGCTTTGCATTCTGCTTCAGTAGCATGGTCTGATCCTACATCGGTATAAGTAGTCCTCGTTTAGTGGCCACAACCGGGATCAGAAATGTGGTCATTAAGAAAGCGATCACTCAGTGAAACTGCAACAGTGCTTTCAGCTTTTCTTTGTCTTACAGACTTGCAAAGGCCATAAATGTGAGGATGGGTTGTAAAGTTACTTTTTCAGCACTGTTGTAACTGCTGATGGCCACTAAATGAGACAGTCGCTAAACAAGGGCTGCTTGTGGTCGAATAAGCCAGGAATCTCTTTCAATCTCTTTCAAGCACATAGCCAGAGGTGGGTTCCTCCCGGTTCGGATCGGTTCACCCGAACTGGTAGCGACCCGCTGGTGACGTCACGATGACATCACAGATCCGGTTCGGTCAGTGCTGGTCTGTGGACACCGCCATCTTTTTTTTGAATTTTTTTTGAATTTTTTTTATTTTTTATTTTCTTCTGCGCATGTGCAAAAGCTGAGTTTTCGGCACTGTGCATGCATCGCCATTTTGTTTTTGGCATTATTATTATTATTATTATTATTATTATTATGGTGTGGCCACGCGGCGCGGGAGGAAGCGAACCGGCAGCGAGGTAAGTTAGAACCCACCCCTGAACATAGCATTTTATGGGCCAAAGTTGTTTATTGAATGGAATTGTCCCAAATGACTCTCTTTCTCTCTTTCTTTCTCTCTCTCTCTCTCTCTCTTTCTTTCTTTCTTTCCTTCTTTCTTTCTTTCTTTCTCTCTCTCTCTCTCCCTCTCTCCCTCCCTCTCTCTCCCTCTCTCTCTCTCCCTCCCTCCCACCCATCCCTCTCTCAAAAGAAAATTCTACCAAATTTGGAACAGTTCAAGGATATACAGTACAAGTAGTTTTCAACTTATAATAGTTTGTTTAGAGACCCTTCAAAGTTACAAAGGCACTGAAAAAAGTGACTTGTGACCGTTTTCCACGCTTACGACTGTTGCAGCCTCTCCATGGTCACGTGATCAAAATTCAGAGGGCTCACATTTATGACAGCTGCAGTGTGACAGTGGGGTCACGTGATCCCCTTTTGCGACCTTCTGACAAGCCAGATACACTGAACAACAAGTGTTACTAACTTAACAACTGCAGTGATTCGCTTAACAATTGCGGCAAGAAAGGTCGTTAACATGGGGCAAAACTCACATAACCACTGTCTCGCTTAGCAACAGAAATTGTGATTGTAAGTCGAGGACTACCTGTAGATCTGTTTAAGAAAAATGGAGATTTGACTGGAAAATCCTTTCCCTTCGGTCTTCAAGGGAAGTCCCAGATTATCTTGGAAGACCCAGGTTATCTCTGCTGGGCTTGGCCCTCAGTGGAAGACTCAAGGTCCCATACAGAATTAAGATTTTACTGGTTATGCACATCAAGACCATGATATCCAACTCCAAACTTCCCGTTTACAATCAGAATTTATAAGATTCTGATCACCTAACTTTCCCCATCTGCAGTCCCCATTGATGGTTCACAGAGACAGTTTGTGAATAGCTGACTTCCAACTGCTCCAGAATAGTTTAGCCATTTCCCTCTCCCAGTGATGAAATCTATATTGACCACCTGGTGAATTTTTAATCCCAAATAATACTATCATGTTCACAGGCTGATGCAGCAGGCTACGGATAGTTGGCTCCAAGAACAGAACGGGTCAAGCCCTTCTGGGCGATTGCCTCAGGTTATCCTTGAAAAGGACACTGGACTGGCCAAAGATTTACCTTTTTTTTTAAAAAAAATTCTCTATCTGGGTGGAAAGTAAATATATCCCAGAGGGATAACGGCGGTTGAAAGGTGTTTCCAAAAACATAGTCTTCTAGCTCTCCTACAAAAAGGAAACTCAAAAGGGAGAAGGAGCTGTGCCCATTGACTGGTAGCATCTGGTAGTCTCTGAGAAAAATTACTGGCTGCAGCTTCTTGAAGCTTTACGTAAGTGCCTTCTTCCTTCTTAAGGATTGAGAATCCTCCTAACACAGACTTGGTTTCCTTTCAGGGGACAATATCCTACACATATTTGTATTCTGGCTTTCCTCTGTGAAGGTCCACATGGTGGTGTGGACCAGGTTTACCCTTCCTTTTTTTACCTTACTTCAAGGTGGGCAGATGCTGACCTTGGTTGAAGGGCTCAGGTAGCCTTTGTTTGTTGTGTAGATAGTAAGAATGGAGTTTACTCTAAGCTTCCAGCCTAAGTTTTCTCTGAAAACAATGTTGCTACCCAAATATTGATCTTGAAAGCCAGGGAAATTTGTGTATAGGCGTATGTGTGAGATGGAAATGATGGTGAGTCCCCATCCAGTGTTTCAAATGATCTGGGAGCTCAACGGAAGGCAGGAAAACCAGAATGAAAGAGTTGGAAGGGGCTTTGGAGGTCTTCTAGTCCATCCCTCTGCTTAAGCAGGAAACTCTATGGTATCATTGTCCAATCTCTTCTTAAAAACCTTGAATGATGGAGCACCCATAACTTCTGAAGGCAAGTCGTTCTACTGATTAATTGTTCTAACTGTCAGGAAATTTCTCCTTAGTTCTAGGTTGCTTCTCTCTTTGATTAGTTTCCATCCATTACTTCTTTTCCTGCCTTCAGGTGGCTTTGGAGAATAGGTTGACCCCCTCTTCTTTGTGGCAGCCTACCAAATATCGGAACACTGCTATCATGTCACTCCTAGTTTTTCTTTTCATTAAACTAGACACATGCAATTCCTGCAACCGTTCTTCATATGTTTTAGCTTCCAGTCCCCTAATTATTTTTGTTGCTGTTCTCTGCACTCTTTCTAGAGTCTCAACATCTTTCTAATATTGTGGTGACCAAAACTGGTTGCAGTATTCCAAGTGTGGTCTTACCAACCCAGTCCTTATTTTCATTAAACTAGACACACCTAATGTCTACCAAAACAACCAATGTTAACCAAGACAAGTCCTATAGATCCCAATAATGATTTTTTCTATGAAGTAACTTTCTTACACTTTGCTAATAACGAAGCCATTGACTTCAGTGGCCAAACAGGCAATGGAGAAAAATGCAGTTATTACCAGGAGCTAACATAATCCCTTCTGAGAGTGATGTTTGTTTCTAGATTTGTCTTTTTTGCATTCTTCTTATTTTTTTTAAAGCTATTAAAAGGGGGTGGGGGAAGATTCTTGAAACTGGTTTGTTATCGTTATTTGAAAACTGGCACTATGAGAAATTTATACCTACATTGTATTCCAGGTTCTGTTTCTTTCTGCCTTCCCTTCCAGGTATTTCTATCCAGATTGCCCTGGGCATCAATCATCTTGATCTCCACCATGAAGTCCCTCTTATTTTGTTGCCTCTTTGGCACTTTCTTAGCTACAGGTGAGAAGCAGGGGTGGGTTCTAACTTACCTCGCTGCCGGTTCACTTCCTCCCGCGCCGTGTGGCTATGCCTCATGGGCGTGCACACGCATGCACAGTGCAAAAAATAAAAAATAAAAAAAAATCAAAAAGGCTGAAAACAAGATGGCGATGCATGCACAGTGCTGGAAACTCAGCTTCTGTGCATGCACAGAAGAAAAAATAAAAAAAAAATAAAAAAAATTAAATTTTTTTTTAAAAAAAGATGGCGGCGTCCACAGACCGGCACCGACCGAACCGGATCCATGACGTCATCGTGATGTCACCAGCGGGTCGCTACCGGTTCGGGCGAACCGGTCTGAACCGGGAGGAACCCACCTCTGGTGAGAAGACATTGGGAGCAATTCAAAAACCTTGCCTCGGATAGCAGGTCTCCAGGCAGATCTCGGGTGTCCACAGAAGGGGCTCAGAAAAGTCGAGATGGTGCCCACCATTGTGTGACTGAGACCCCAGTCATTTATTATTATTATTTTTTGTATATGTTAGAAAACAGGCAGAGCTTGGATTGCATAGTTATGGCTCCTTTCTAGATTTATTTTTTTGTTCCCTCAGTCATCTCTGCCTGTAGGAGAAGTAGGGGAGCCCCTCAAATTGTCGACCGAATTCATTCGTTCGTTTTAATGTAAGCCAGCCCTGTTCAGCCTTGGCAACTTGAAGACCTGTGGACTTCAATTCCCAGAAGCTATGCTGGCTGGGGAATTCTGGGAGTTGAAGTCCCCCCATCTAAAAGTTGCTGAGTTTGGAACGCCCTGTGCTAGGCCACCATGCCATCCTCCTACATAAGCCAGACATTGGGCTAATCCAGGGGTGGGTTCTAATTTACCTTGCTGCCGGTTTACTTCCTCCCGCGCCGCGTGGGCACGCCTCGTGGGCGCACGCATGCTTTGTGCGCATGCACATGTACAGTGCTGAAAAATTTAAAAAAATCCCCCCCAAAAAAGCCAAAAACAAGATGGCGACACATGCACAGTGCTGGAAACTCGGCTTCTGCGCGTGCGCAGAATAATATTCCCCAATTTTTTTTTTCAAAAAAAAAATAAATCCAAAAAAAGAGATGGCGGTGCCCACGGACCGGCACTGACTGAACCGGATCTGTGACATCACCGTGACATCACCAGCGGGTCACTACTGGTTCGGGCAAGCTGGTCCGAACCAGGTGGAACCCACCTCTGGGCTAATCCCATCAGCAAGTTAAGGGGTGTGTCAAAAGTAGATTTTGACAAGAAAGACAGATGGACGGGGTAATGATGGCATGAATCACTGTTTGATGTGTGGGGCAGGGCAGGGCAGGGCAGGGCAGGGCAGGGCACTCCCATAGAAAGCATCCACAAACAATGTTGTATCTTCCTCCTCTAGGCATGTGTCTTGAGTGTGAGGTTTGTATGGAGTTGGGCCAGAAATGTACCGGCTGGACACAAACCTGTGATGCTAAGGAAGATACTTGTGTTACCTTTCAAACTGAAGTGATAAAAGGTATGAAATATTAAGAGTCGTGGGATAGACAGGCAGATGGATTCAGGTAGCCCTCGATACAGGTAGTCCTAAACCACTGGTTCAGTGACCATTCAAAGTTGCCCCAGCACTGAAAGAGGTGACTTATGACTGTTTTTTATACTTATGACCGTTGCAACATCCCCGTGGTCAGGTGATCAGAATTCGGATGCTTGGCCACTGGCGTGTATTGATGATGGTCGCAGTGTCCCCAGGGTCTCGTGATCCCCTTTTGCGACCTTCTGACAAGCAAAGTTAATGGGGAAGCCAGATTCACTTAACAACCGGGTGACTCACTTAACAACTGCAGTGATCCACTGAACGACTGTGGCAAGAGAGGTCGTAAAATGTGGCAAAACCCACTTAACAGCTGTCTTGTTTATCAATTTTGGGCTCAATTGTGGTCATAAATCAAGGACTACCTGCTATTTCCATCTAGTGATCATTCAGCATTTTAACCTACCAAGGAATCCTTGAATCTCAAATAAAATGCCTTTGTTCTTTGTTTCTCACCTGTGTAGCCCCTCTGTCCATCACTTTCACTTCAAAAACCTGTGGTACTTCTGACACTTGCCATCTTGACTACCTGGAGACAACTCTACATAATGAACTAACAGTGAGGTCCAAACGAGCCTGCTGTACTGGGGATGAATGTCAAACTCTGCCACCTCCTGGTATGTAGCTCTAGGAAGCCAATCTCAGCCACAATGGGCAACGTTGAAGGACCTTGTGAGGCAAAATCTAATCTCTGCAGGGCTGCCCATTTCTGATTTCAGCTTTGTCAGAGCCAGAGGTGGGTTGCTACCAGTTCAGACAGGTTCGGCAGAACCAGTAGTAACCCGCTGGTGATGTCACAATGACATCACCGATCCAGTTTGGTCAGTGCCAGTCCGTGGGCGCCGCCAAAATTTTTTGAAATTTTTTTTAAAATTTTTTTCTTCTGCGCATGCACAAACGCCGAGTTTCCGGCACTGCGCATGCGTCACCATCTTGTTTTTGGCTTTTTTAATTTTTTTGAATATTTTTTTATTTTTTTACTGCGCATGCGCGCGCGAAGCACGCATGCGCCCCCGAGGCACGGCCACGCGGCGCGGGAGGAAGCGAACCGGCAGCGAGGTAAGTTAGAACCCACCCCTGGTCAGAGCTAAGGGTTAAACCTTAACCCTGTATTTAAAACTTCTCTCACTAAGGATTGAAAGAAACTCACTCATGCTGGGTGGGGAATTCTGGGAATTGAAGTCCTCTCATCCTAAAGTTGCCAAGGTTGAAAAAAAACACTGTACTAGAGGATGATATGTTTTGTTTAGGCAGAGCAGATCCTATGAACAGAGGCTGAAAATCTGTCTTGAGTTCACCTTCCTGGAGTGGATTGGAGTGGAGAGGAATGGAATGGAATGGAATGGAATGGAATGGAATGGAATGGAATGGAATGGAATAGAATAGAATAGAATAGAATAGAATAGAATAGAATAGAATAGAATAGAATAGAATAGAATAGAATAGAATAGAATAGAATAGAAAATAGAACAGAATAGATTTATTGGCCAAGTATGGTTAGATACACAAGGAATTTGTTTCCAGACACTCTTAGGGCAGAGAGAGATGGGTGTCATGCCCCTGTGGGAAGGGTTTTACACGACTTCTTCTGCTCTCCTTCTTGAATGGGAGAAAAATTCCTGTTTTTTCACAGGGAATATCCTGCATGATGTATCGATTACCACTAGGATTCAGGCATTACACCAGAGGTCTTCAAACTTGGCAACTTTAAGACTTGTGGACTTCAACTCCCAGGATTCTCCAGCCAGCATAGCTGGCTGGAGAATTCTGGGGGTTGAAGTCCACAAGTTGCCAAGTTTGAGGACCTCTGCATTACACAATCAGTTGAATTTCCAGTTGAGGGCTTGAATCCCATGCAATACCATCTGGCTGCCTACAACTGGAGATTCCCAAATAGGATGAATCTAGCCTGAGGGATCAGCCAGCTCTCCCATGCTTTCTGGGAGCTTAAAATCCAGGAAGACTCCTTGGATCTCCAGGAAAATATAGTTTGAGGGATCAGCCAGCTCTTCCATGCTTTCTGGGAGCTTACAAAAGGAGGTTCTGGAACTCCAGGGGAAAGGTCTTCCCTTGGGCAGGGGCTGCCATAATAAGCTTCCTAGGTCCCACAAAAAGACCTTTTTTAAGAGAAAGGATGTGCAACATCCCAGTCTGATACAGCAGGCAGCAGGGAGAGGCAGTCGCACAAATGATATCCTCGCTCTTGTTCTTGACAGTGCTTGAATCCCAAGACAACCGACCCAATGGACTTCAGTGTCCTGGATGCATTGGACTCACCTCAACTGAATGCAATGAACACCTGGTTTCCTGCCGGGCATCTGAAAACCAGTGTTTGTCTATAGCTGGGAAGAACCGTGGTAAGAACAGGCTCCCTTTAGAATTATGATTTGAGAGTGGGAGGCCAGACTTGAGAAATCAGGATTTTGGAGTAGTTATTCGGAGCCTTCTTGAACAGAAGGAGTAGAAGAGATTCAAAATGCTGCCGACCCTAGACGGTACCTGGGATGATAAACAGGGATACCGTTGTAGCATCCCAATTAAACAGCTAAATTAAACAGCACTGTGCCCATCTCACTATGATTAAAGACCTATCAAAGTTTCAAAACAGTAATGGAAGAAAGTAAGATGCCAGCACATAATAACTTTTTAAAAATCTTGTGAGCTTTAAGTCTTCACTATTTCTAATTTACAGTTCAAGGTAGGGCGAATAATAAATGCTGAACTAGATAAGCAGGTAAACTATATAATAGTCCCATACTTTCTCCCCCTCCTTCCCCTTCCCCTTCCCAGCGGCTCCTGGTCCTTGGAAATCTGGAGGGGGATTAGCTGAAGGAACGGCCTGCTTCTGCCCATCCTCCTCCTCCTCCTCCTCCTCCTCCTCCTCCTCCTCCTCCTCCTCTATAATTCCCTTAAAAATTCCAATTTCTTTCTCCTTCTTTCCTCCTCCCCCTCCTCTATAATTCCCTTAAAAATTCCAATTTCTTTTTCCTTTTTTCCCCTCCTCCTCCTCTTCATCCTCCTCCTCCTCCTCCTCCTCCTCCCATCTTTCTTCCCCTTTAAGTTGCACCCATAGTCTTTCCTGAAACACTTTGCAAAAGCAATCAATTCCTTTTGCCACATTTAGTTTTCCAACCACAATTTTCAATACTTTCTCCTTCCCCATTTTTGAAGGATGGGGTACTGTAGAGATGTTACTGACTACCATGTTGGTTAATTTTTTCAGAGCTCCTCTTCAGAGAGATGTCCCTCAAAGGATGCGCTTCTGAGAGCCTGTGCACTTTACTTGAGAAGAAGTTCTGGACATTTTTAGGGGAATTAGAAGTAGACATGAAATGCACCCCAGCCATCCCGCAGACTTCCCAGTGATGTATAACTGCATGTCAAGGCCATCGCTCCACCTTACTAGAACTTAGGAGCCAACATGGCTCAGTCTGTTTTAGTCAGCTTTCAACAGAATTCTCGTTCTTCTGGATGTGTCAAAGTTTTCCACAATTAATGTGACAATTAACTGAGCCATGGTTCAATCAATAAAGCAGTAACTTTAAAAAGAATTCCATTCTGGGTCAGAGTTTGATTTGAGCGAATGGCTGTGATAGAACCAGGTTTGAGGTGTCAGGTTCACTAACACCACTTGTCCTGCCATGACACCACTCAGTGCGGTGCTGATTTGCACTTCTGGACTGGCCCAGGAGAGGACAGGGCAAATCAGGACACTTTCTGTTTCAGAAGGACAGGAATGGCTGATGACCTCCTCAGAATACCCCTTGCCCACTTGGGAGATGACCTGTTCCACCCTGGTTCCCATGTTGTGCATCAGAAGTAGTGTGTTTCCCCTTCTGCTGGTACAACCAGAACAGTCAAATCCACCTGTGTTGTTTCCTTCTGTCTTACCCAAATGCCTCCATTCCAATTGGCTGGTGGGCGTGTTGATGGACATGAGGCCTCCCCAATGCCTTCACTCTCTGCCTTCAATGGCCATGTCCTTCTGGGCTACTGGCCTACCTGCTATGAAAGGTTGAAGCCTGGTGGTGATTTTTTATAACACATTCAGGCAGAGATGTCCATAAGGTGGGGTCAAAGAAGTCAAGATGACAGCCAGAACAATGGACTCAAAAATCAGGCAGAGTTTTTGATCCCATCATGATGCAATCTTGACTTTCTTTTAACCACACTCTGAAGACCTGGAAATAAGGAGAAATTTTCTGACAGTGAGAGCAATCAACCCATGGAACAGAAGTTGCCTTCAGAAGTTGTGGGAGCTTCATCACTGGAAGCTTTCAAGAAGAGACTGGACTGCCATCTGTCAGAAATGGTGTAGGGTCTCCTGCTTGGGCGGGGGGGGGTTGGACTAGATGACCTACAAGGTCCCTTCCAACTCTGTTAATCTGTAAGAACTCTGTAAGACCTCCTGGTTTAGTAGGCGACTTTTAAAAGAGGGGCGTCACCTTTTTGTTTCTCTGTTTGATTTAACTGTGGAATTGACAAAAGTCCTGCCATGATTTTTCCATTTATTTTATTCTATTTTCATTTAATGGATATGCCACCCATCTTGCTTTGAAATTGAGTCCAAAGGACTTGTGGGAACTGAGGTTCACCCATCTTAAACTTCCTGAGGTTGAGAAGCACCGTTTTAGTCCACACAAACGCCAACATATAGATACTCCTTGGCTTGCAACTGTTCATTTAGCAACTGTACAAAGTTACAAGGGGGCGGAAGAAAGTGATTTCCTCACATTTACGACCATTGCAGCTTCCCCATTGGTCACTCGATCATGGCAACCGGCATGGTTTTATGATGGTTGCAGTGTCCAGGTGATCACAATTTGCAACTTCCCCATCCCCACCCAGCTACTGACAAGCAAAGTCAATTTGACTTTGAAAGAGAAAGAAAAAGTTCAGAGCAGAGCAACTAAGATGATCAAAGGCCTGGAGACTAAAACATGTGAAGAACGGCGGCAGGATTTGGGTTTGGCTAGTCTAGAGAAAAGAAGGACTTGGGGGGGGGGACACGCGATTGCAGTATTCCAGTATTTGAGGGGCTGCCACAAAGAAGAGGGGGTCAAATTATTCTCCAAAGCACCAGAGGGCAGGACAAGAAACAAGGCTTGGAAACTAATCAACCTGGAATTAAGGAGAAACTTCCTTGAGGACAATTAACCAGGGGAACTGCTTGCCACCAGAAGTTGTAGGTGGTCCATCACTGGAGGTTTTTAAGAAGAGACTGGACAGCCACTTGTCTGGAACGG
>QLTV01004394.1:589362-599608 GCA_003457575.1 Thermophis baileyi
TAGTATTGTAAGAGGTGGAAGTATGGGAGGGTTTCTCCTAAAGTCTACCACCCTTTCTACTGTTTTGAGTGTGTTCAGTTCCAGATTGTTCCGGTCGCACCACAAGTTTAGTTGTTCAACCTCCCATCTGTATGCGGATTCATCGTTGTCTCGAATGAGACTGATCACTGTTGTGTCATCTACGAACTTCAGTAGTTTAACAGATGGATCGTTAGAGATGCAATCATTGGTATAGAGAGAGAAGAGAAGTGGAGAGAGCACACAGCCCTGGGGGACCCCTGTGCTAATTGTACAGGTATCTGATGTGATTCTGCTTATCTTCACCTGCTGCTTCCGGTTTGTTAGGAAGCTTATGATCCACTTACAAGTGTGTTCAGCTACCGCTAGCTGGTTCAGCTTAGTTAGAAGAGAGTCTGGAATGATGGTATTGAATGCTGAACTAAAATCTACAAAGAGGACCCTTGTGTAGGTCTTTGGAGATTCAAGATGTTTTAGGATGTAGTGCAGAGCCATATTAACAGCATCATCTGTCGATCTATTTGCTCAGTATGCAAATTGCAGGGGGTCTAACAGTGGATCCGTGATGGTTTTCAAGTGGGACATCACTAGCCTTTCAAAGGTTTTCATAACTACAGATGTTAGAGCAACTGGTCTGTAGTCATTCAGTTCCTTGATGGAGGGCTTCTTCGGCACTGGTATGATAGTGGAGATAGTGGATAGAGAGAGGAATGGAGGTGGAAGGTGAACTGCAGGACAGAGAGGGACCCCATGGAGAAGGGATGGACAGGATCAACATTTGGAAGAACATCAGGAGCAGTCCTCAACTTATGACCACAATGGAGCCCAAAACGTATGTTGTTAAGTGAGAAATTTGTTAAGTGAGTTTTGCCCCATTTTACGACTTTTCTTGCCACATTTGTTACACGAATCCTTGCAGTTCTTAAATTAGTAACACTGTTGTTCAGTGAATCTAGTTTCCTCATGGACTTGGCTTGTCAGAATGTCACAAAAGAGGATCCCATGAGCCCGGGGACACTGAAAACCATCCTAAATGTGAACCACTTGTCAAGCATTCAAATGTAAATCACGTGATCGTGTGGAAGCTGGAATGGTCATAAATGTGGGCAAATGGTCATAAGTCAATTTTTCACTTTGTAACTTTGTATGGTCACTAAGTGAACTGTTGTAAGTTGAGGACTGCCTGTAATGACAGGTTTCTGCTGGAGAACAGCAGGGGGAGACAAGGAACACAATGTACACAAGGGCCTTCACACAGGTTATTCGGGATGTTCCAGAATTGCCCCTCCCTAAAGCTTTTATCAGCTATCATGGTTAAACTAATAACAGCCTTGGACGGGAGGTTTCCAAAACTCCACAAATCCACCAAGTTAATTTCTTCTTCCTTGTTTTTCCTCCTCTGCACAGCACCACTTTCCTTCCGATCCGTCCATAAGAACTGTTTCTCATCCAGCCTCTGCAAACTTGAGCACTTCGATGTAAATATTGGACATGAGACCTATTTGAGAGCAAGAATCCATTGTTGTGATCAAGAAAAGTGTGAAGGCCACCCATTTCCTGGTATGTTTGCTCAGAAAGTCTGGGACCCAACACTCTCCCTATTTCAGAGGGTCATACGGGGTTGTATGTGTGACCGGATTTTCTTCCTGCCCTGTCAAACTTCCTCCCCTCACCATCTAACAATACACCAGAGGTGGGTTCCTCCCAGTTCGGACCGGTTCGCCCGAACTGGTAGCGACTCGCTGGTGACGTCACAGTGACATCACGGATCTGGTTTGGTTGGTGCAGGTCCGTGGGCACTGCCATCTTTTTTTTTTTTGAATTTTTTTGAATTATTTTTTGAATTTTTTTGAAATTTTTTTTCTGGTTTTTTTCTTCTTCTGCGCATGCGCAGAAGCCAAGTTTCCGGCACTGCGCATGTGTCGCCATCTTGTTTTTGGCTTTTTGGGGGGGGGGATTTTTTCAGATTTTTAGCACTGCGCATGCGCACGCGCCCACAAGGCGCGCCCATGTGGCACGGGAGGAAGCGAACCAGCAGCAAGGTAAGTTAGAACCCACCCCTGCAATACACGCTGATTTAGTCCTTGCTGATAATCTTTTACTGGTATTTTTTTTTAAATCCAATTTGTCAATCTATTGACATTTATTTAATGAGTTTAATGAGTTCAGCTTCCCACATGGCTCTCAGGTTAAAGAGTTTACTATTCCATAAGAAGAGCAGGCCACAGAGATTACCCAAACTTGAAAATTAACTAAAGTTGCAGAAAGGGTGGAGCTGAGCAATTTGGTCTGAGGGGGGGGGCGGGAATTAGAAAGGTTTTTTTTTTTTTTAAAGGACTGAAACCTTATATGGACTTTTGTTGAAAGAAGATAGAACAGAGGGATGATTTGGAAGTTAAACACGAGACAAAGGAGAATTACTTGGTAGTGTAGGAAGTTAGCACCCACCCCCTCCTAGAAGAATGAAATATTCTAGGAAATATTAAAAAGGCAGAATATTATATTTCCCTGGACGAGAAAAGGAGAAACATGTTTTTAAAGACAAAGCAGCTTCCTGCAGCTCCCTGCCCCCCCACCTTCAGCTCCAGGGTGATGGGATTAAGACATGGCCCTCAGGACATGATAGGATTAGCCCAGGGGTGAAATGCTCCCGGTTCGGGCATGCCTGCAGGTCATCGGAGAGCCAATAGCGACGGCAGCGCGAGGCTTCGTCCACCCGCCTGGACGCCGCCATTTGGAGTTTTTTATCCTCTGCGCTTGCGCAGCGGGTAAAAAAACCCAAATGGCGGTATCCAGGCGGGTGGGCAAAGCCTTGTGCTGCCGTCGCTATTGGCTCTCCGACGACCTGCAGGCACACCCGAACCAGGAGCATTTCACCCCTGGATTAGCCCTCTACCCATCTCACCACATGGCACCTGGGAAGATTACATCACCCAGCAAGGCTCAACCAAGCCTGGGACACAGACAGCCTACAAAGTTAGCTAAGACCCCCCGCCCCCTGGGAGTCAATAGGATACATTTCTTGTACAGGAACAGGAAACTCTAAGGCAGGGCCCAAGAGAGGATATACATATATCCCTCTCTCTACTCCATGTGCCTTTTTTTGCCCGGGACCTCAAACCATGTGGTCCTGCTGTCCACCATTAAACCATCTTTCCAAGCAGTCACCATGTTTCCAGTGTCTTTCTTCCCACTTGGAACTGAACCCAGATGGACATTTCTTCCAACAATATAGTATATTATGAGGAATTCTGGGAACTGAAGTCCACACATCTTAAAGTTGCTGTGGTTGTGAAACATGGCTTTCTACTTTGCTCAGTTTTTGCTCCAGAGTTAAGGCCTGGCAATCTTCAGTTGATCAAGCTAGACACTGCTTCCACTTGCTCACTCTGGAAGTGATAAGGAGGAGACAGGATTTAATAATTTAATTAAGGATCTTCTGGAACTTCTCCAACTTGTTTATGGACAGGTTGAGGAGAGGTTCAGTTGGTGTTTGCTTTTTTTTAAAAAAAAAAACAGTGAAGCACAATTTGCCAAGTTGCTTCTCTGAGTAGGGGCAGCGCAAAGATGTAAAGAACTTTGCAAACCTATTCTTTGCAAGTCAGTTTGAAGCACCTTCACGAAGCCCATTCTCCATCCATATAGGGTGATATCACAGGGAAGCTGTCGAATTGGCCTAAGGAAGACCCATGTTCAATTCAGACACTAATGTTCCCTGGGGGGATTTAACCCGGTCACTTTCTCTCAATCCTGCCCATCTGACAAGCATTATTTTGGGAAACAATGGCAGGAAGATAGCCTGTGTATATCTCCCTTGAATGAAAGAGCAGGATACAAATGAGAAAAAATATATATTAATAAACTAGAAATACAGCAAAGGTTCTGCCTTGCTTGGCATCTTTCAATAGTCTACTCTAACAGCCCATCTAAAGAGGTTGAGTGGGAGGGCAGAGATGTAGAGAACCTTCTCCCCAACCCCTCCCCCCACTTTCAGGAACTAAAAATGCTCGAGCAAAGTTGAGGCAGCACAAAGGACTTCGTTGAGTTTGATAAGGTCATTTCCAGTTCATTTCAGACCTTCTGTTTGTACAAGTTTGCAGGTGCTTCCTGGGAGGTTCAACCGTTTGATGGATTGATTACGTGGCATCAAATCCTTCCTGACTTCTAGTGACCACATAGATTTTCTCTACGAGGATCTGTCCCTCACCTGACCCTTCAGCTGAACCCATTGCCATCGTAGCTAAGTCTACCCATCTTGCTGCTGGCCATCTTCTCTTTCCTTCCACCTTTCCCAGCATTACAGCCTTCTCCCAAAAAAATTTGTGGGTCTTCACAAAATGTGTCTGAAATAGGATAATTTGAGCATGGTTATGTGTACTGGATAGGACTGAACTAGGTTATTCGGCTCTTCCCAATCTCCAACTCCAGCCATTCCTGGTAGGCAGGTATAATGCTGTCTTTTTCTTGCTAATCCACGAGCAGAAACGTCTGTGGAGATTCTCAGTCATCTAGGTCATGGTTGTCCCAAAGATGCTTTTTTTCAAAAGGCAACTGGACTTCCTTTGTTTTTCCTTGAAGACGTTTTGCTTCTCATCCAAGAAGCTTCTTCAGTTCTGACTGAATGGTGGCAAATATTTCTTGCAGTCATCTGGTCGTTAGTGCTCTCTCTGAGAGTCGCTGAGGCCACTTGGAGGTTTATGTATGCCCTCAGGATCATCTGAATAGTGCAAATGGGTGTGGAACCACCTATCTCCTGTTTACAACATAGTCCACAACAGTTCTAAGAAGGTCCCACAGCCATTTGCACTATTCAGGTAACCCTGAGGGCACAGATAAACCTCCAAGTGACCTCAACGAATCTCAGAAAGAGTGCTAACGACCAGATGACCATCAGCAGGCATGTCTATGGAGATTCTCAGTCATCCAGGTCATGGTTGTCCCAAAGGTGCTTTTTTCAAAAGGCAACTGGACTTTGTTTTTCCTCGAAGACGTTTCGCTTCTCATCCAAGAAGCTTCTTCAGTTCTTTTTTCAGAACCGAAGAACCGAAGAAGCTTCTTGGATGCGAAGGGAAACATCTTCAAGGAAGAACAAAGAAAGTCCAGTTGCCTTTTGAAAAAAGCACCTTTATGACATGAGCAGGAAGGTGAAGGGGTGGAAATTGTATTTGGTTAATGTTTTGGTAATGTTATTTCAAAGTTTACAAAGCACCGTAAATGCATGCAATTTTGAAAAAGGAGGCAGTAGAGTCCACAAAATTCACAGACTTTTGGCATGGATGATATTTTTGCTAATCTTTCACTTCCTTTTTTTGTTGTTGTTGTTTTATTTTGCAGGACTGCCCCTCTCCCATCCAAATGGATACTACTGTCCTGGCATTCTTGGTCTATTCTCAGAGGACAGCACTGAACATGAAGCTATTTGCAGAGGAACCGAAACCAAATGCATTAACATTGTGGGATACAGAAAAGAAAGATGTAATTCTTTTTAATATATATTTTACTGTCTGCTGCAGCAGTCAGGCAAGGGATGATGCCATCCGTGGGGAGTTCATACAGGGGGACACTCAGAGCCTCCCCCACTACACTGCAAAATAGAAATGGGCCCCCAAAAAGAGCCCAGTTCATTTTGCAATCTTTGTTAGCAAGAGAAATAATAGTGCAAAGATACTTTTCTAAGGTGCAAAGACAACAGTTGCTGGGTCCATAGTCTAAAATTCCATCACTGTGTGGTAAATATTTGTATAATGATTTCATCTCTTTACAAGGTGGCTATAAAAGTATGAAGCCAAGGTGGGAGCATGTATTCACATGACATGTTTAATATGGTAACTGGGCAGGGAGGGGCGAGGTGGCATAATATCTTGAACTAAGTGAAGGATGCTGACATAACTCCCTAAGCCACAGGTCTCCAAACTTGGCAACTTTAAGACTAGTGGACTTCAACTCCCAGAATTCCTCAGACCCCTGTCCTAAGTCAATGTTTCTCAAGCTTCACAGCTTGAAAATGTATGGACTTTTAACTCCTAGAATTCCCCAGCCAACATGGCTGGCTGAGGAATTCTACGTGTTGAAGTCTGTATGTTGTCAAGTTACCAAGGTTGAGAACCAACCGAGAAATAAGGAGAGATTTCTTGATGGTGAGAACAATTAATTAGTGGAACAGCTTGCCTTCACTGGAGGTTTTAAAGAAGAGATTAGACAACCATTTTGTATGAAATAGTATAGGATCTCCTACTTGACAGGAGGTTGAGCTAGAAGACCTCCAAGGTCCCTTCCAACTCTGTTATTCTGTTTTTCTGACCTATATCTTGTTGGTTATTTCTGCAGATCCTGGAGACATCGCTTATAATATCAAAGGCTGCGTTTCTTCCTGTCCAGAACTGAGTTTGAGCAATAGAACGCACGAAGAACGTAGAAATGATCTGACAAAAGTTGAATGTAGAGACGCCTTCAAAATTACACCTTCTCAATAATACTGTCACCATTTTGGAATCTGAAGTTCAGCCGTTTCATCCAATAGAACCATTGGAATGGCTCTGAATGGAAAACTTACATTTTTAACTTCTGATTCCTCCTGCCAATTAATTCTTAGAAATTAAAAAAGAAAATAAAAGAAAATAAAAGAAGCCAAGAGGCTGGGTTGATTGCCCATTTGTCTTTATTTTTATTTTGTTTTAATTTTAGTTTTGGCTTTCTTCCCAGAGAAAGTGATGTGGTTAGAATGGTTATATGAAAGCTAATCTTTGATATAATAAAACACATTAATTTCAATTATTTTATTTATTTGATGGATTTATAGCCTCCTTACCTGTAGACCAGTGTTTCTCAACCTTGGCAACTTGAAGATATATAGATTTTAATTCCCAGAATCCTGTTAAAACTGTTTCTCAAACTTGACTAGTTGAAGCTGGATGAACTTCAACTCCCAGAATTCCACAGCCAGCATGGGGAAAAAGAGAGAGAAAAAAGAGGAAATATCCAAAAACACTGCCCATGTTCTTTCCAACAATACCATGGGGTTAACTTTGCACTTCCTTCCCCCCCCAATATATTTAAAAGGGCTCGTCTATCCCCAAGAGCAGGGATCCCCAAACTTGGCAACTTTAAGACTTGTGGACTTCAACTCCCAGAATTCTCCAGCCAGCTAAAGTTGCCAAATTTGAAGACCTCTGCCCAAGATTATCATTTTAGAAATATGACTGGACGGACATTCAACCTAGAAATAAGGAGAAATTTTCTGACAGTGAGAACAATCATCCAATGGAACAGAAGTTGCCTTTGGAAGTTGTGGGAGCTTCATCACTGGAGGCCTTCAAGAAGAGATTGGACTGCCATTTGTCAGAAATGGTGTAGGGTTTCCTGCTTGGGTAGGGGGTTGGACTAGATGACTTACAAGGTCCCTTCCAACTCTGTTAATCTGTTATCTTTTAAGATATGCATCCCTGCTGGCTGGGGAGTTCTGGGAGTTGAAGTTCACACATCTTCAAGTTGCCAAGGTTGAGAAACATTGCTCTAGAAGCCCAAGGAGGTATGCATAGCACTCCTTCTTCTATTTTTTCCTTACAGCAACAATCCTGTGAGGTAGAATGATGGAGAGAAACCAAATAGGCCGAAGTCATTCAGTGAGATGGTGGTAGTTTTTTGCCCACATCAACACAGGAGATTTATTGGATGGTAACCACATTCACATAGGGACGCGGTGGCTCAGTGGCTAAGACACTGAGCTTGTCGATCAGAAAGGTTGGCAGTTCAGCGGTTCGAATCCCTAGCGCCGTGTAATGGAGTGCGCTCCGATTACTTGTCCCAGCTTCTGCCAACCTAGCAGTTCGAAAGCATGTAAAAATGCAAGTAGAAAAATAGGAACCACCTTTGGTGGGAAGGTAACAGTGTTCCGTGCGCCTTTGGCATTTAGTCATGCCGGCCACATGACCACGGAGACGTCTTCGGACAGCGCTGGCTCTTCAGCTTTGAAACGGAGATGAGCACCGGCCCCTAGAGTTGGGAACGACTAGCACATATGTGCGAGGGGAACCTTTACCTTTACCTTTTAACCACATTCATGGCCAACTTGAAGGATGAGGGATGGTCAAGGATTAGGAATGCTGGGACTCGTAATCAACAACATTGAGGGTTTGTCTAGGATACTTATTGTTTTGGCCATCAGGGTCAAAGGTGGGCGACGTCTAGGATGATGGAGTATCTACAGTATCTAACCGGAGGTCAGGCTGGGAAGGGAGGAGAAAATACAAGCGAAAGAATGGTACAGCCATCCATATCACACCACTCAATGAAGAACTTGGTCTCAAGTATGAATAGCAAGACTCCCATGTGTAGATTTCAAACTAGCTACTTTATTGTTCTATGCCTATTGTACAGGAATCTTCCCAGACTGGTAGATTTACCTGGGAAAGACTAGATAAGGCTCAAAAACAGTCAAGGAGCAGGGACACCTTGCCCTCTTGTGTTTATGTAATGAGTCCAGGCTAATTCCTCATTTGATCCCTTCTCTGAGTTGGGATGGCTGCTCTCCAACACCTGGTTAGCAATGCCTGGAGGAAACCATTAACCTTTACACAATAAAGGACACCCATCAACTTGGTCACCACACATGTACGCTCACACTTCCAGCAGTGATGAAACAGGATCTCCCAGCTCCCAACGACCCAGAGAAGATGTTGATTTTTTTCCCAAAGATTTATTCAATTCATTTATATAGCCTATATGACCTAAGGCACCCATAACATTAAAATAAGTAAAATGTACTTAAAGATAAAAAATAAACCACAGAATACAACAAGCCCCCCAAAAATCATAATCTACATAACCAGGAAACAGGTTCCGTTGTACACCTGGGGCCCCATTCTTTAGCATAAAACCATGTTCAAGTCCCTCCATTCTTCAGAACCACCATTTTCTGAGAACAGACCAACACAGTATCTACCTAACTTCTGAGCTTGTATTTCTCAACCTTAGCCATTTTAAAATGGATGGACTTCAAATCCCAGAATTCCTCAGCCAGCCATGCTGGCTGGGGAATTCTGGAAGCTGAAGTCTGCCTAGCTTAAAGTTGCTAAGGTTGAAAAATACTGCTCTACACCATGCAGCCTACTCCTTTTCATCTACCATGTGTTAATGTTTGTTTCCCTTAATCATTGCTTTACAGTATAGAAGCCTTTGGGGCCACCAAGATTCATCACCCTTATATAATTGAGATGTTTCTATTCTGTAAAGACTACAACCTGCATAAGGCCTAAGGGCTGAAGAGGCTGTCCAGGAGAAAAGCCTCAGGCAGGATTCAGGTGCCGAAGGGCAAGTCATCAAGCATAGATCTCCACAAGTAAGAATCCAGCAAATGCTTGGAAGAAGAAGCCGACTCTGTGGGATGGTACCGTTGTGGCTTTTGAAGTGGCTGGCTTGCAGCTTCCTCCCCCCATTAGAAAGAGTGTGGCAAAGTAGATAGATCCCTCATGAAACAGCTCACAGAAGGCGGGGTTGACGCAGCCCTTCATGGCAAACTCTACCACGAAGGCCACTTCATCTGTGGAGACAATTGCAAAAAAGTGACCTTTCAATGAAATAAACATAGAATAACAGAGTTGGAAGGGACCTTGAAGGTCTTCTAGTCCAACCCCCTGCTCAGGCACAAAACTCTATATCATTTCAGACAAATGGTTATCCAATCTCTTCTTAAAAACTTCCAGTGTTGGAGCATTTACAACTTCTGGAGGCAAATTGTTCCACTGATTAATTGTTCTGTCAGAAAGTTTCTCCTTAATTCCAGGTTGCTTCTCTCCTTGATTAGTTTCCACCCATTGTTTCTTGTCCTGCCCTCAGGTTCTTTGGAGAATAGGTTGACCCTCTCTTCTTTCTGGCAGCCCCTGAGATATTGGAACCCTGCTATCATGTCACCCCTTAGTCTTTCTTTTCACTAGGGTAGACATACCCAATTCTTGCAACAATATGTTTTAGCCCCTAGTCCCTTAATCATCTTTGTTGCTCTTCATTGCACTCTTTCTAGAGTCTCAACATTTTTCTTACATCGTGGCGGCCTTCAGACACTTTTTCCCTCAGCCTAGCCAATGAATTTGGAATCCTGCCTGCTGTGATGATGATGATGATGATGATGATGATGATGATGATGATGATGATGATGATGATGATGATGATGATAATAATAATAATAATAATAATAATAATAATAATAATAATAATAATAATAATAATAATA
>QLTV01004394.1:606089-616488 GCA_003457575.1 Thermophis baileyi
TTATTATTATTATTATTATTATTATTATTATTATTATTATTATTATTATTATTATTATTATTATTATTATTATTATTATTATTATTATTAAGAGCCAGTTTGGTCTAGTGGTTAAGGCACCAGGCTAAAGAGTGGGGGACTGTGACATCTATGGAGATTCTCAATCATCCAAAAGCTGCTTTTCAAAAGGCAACTGAACTTTCTTGTGTTTGTTTGTTTCTTGAAGAGGTTTCACTTCTGATTCAGGAAGCTTCTTCAGTTCTGCAGCATCCCACAGTCTGGATATAAATGCTGGTTTTCAGCCAAAACGTCGTAAAATGTGGTCACATGACTGCAGGATGCTGCAAACATCTGTAAATGCAAGCTGGTTGCCGAGTGCTCAACTTGTGGTCACATGACCATGGGTGTGTGTGTGTGGAGAGCAGGTGCCAGAATATAGGAACTTGGATGTAAGAAACCCTCGGGAAGTCCATTGTACTTTCCAAAGTTTGCTAAGTGACCAGTTATGGGGTTATCGCCCCAAATAATTAACTTTTGGTAATTCAAAGACTTGAGAATGCTGTGGCTGCATTTGGAGGCACAAAGTATACTCTGGGGAGCAGGGAAGCGTGCCCATGGCACCTGTTAGCCACTCCTTGACCCAAACCCATCTTTCTCTGGGACTACACAGGTGTCCCCCAATCTTGGGAAAATATGACATTAGCTATGACCAATTCACGATGGCCAACTCTCCACGGTCAGCTCTCCATGACCAACTCGCCACAGCCAACTCGCCATGGAACAAGATTGACGCTAATATTAAAGAAAGAGTGGAATAGAATCCTTAAAGAAAGGATGCAAAAGGAGGGACAGAATGAAATGTGAATGACAGAAGTTAGAATAATGTTTTATTTATGTTAAAAAAAAAATTAAATTGAACCGTTAAATTGTCCCGTGGCGAGTTGGCCTTGGCGAGTTGGCCCATCCTGCATTGGCTAGGTCTGTGGGGGAGAGAGAGAGAGAGAAAGGGAAAGTCAGGAAAAAGAAAAAAGAAAAAGAAGAGAGATTCATTACCATGCCCTTGCAAAGTGCCAAATCCACCCCAGTCAGCTCGTCCGGCTATGTCAAGGCAGTAAGTCTGATCTCCTTTGCACGAAATATTCTCTTCCCACAAGCAGTAGGTCCGTTCCTTAGCGAAACAGGTTTTGCATTTCTTCCCGTTCAGTGTTGTGTTTATAGGGGGAACTGCAGGAAAATAAAAAATAAAAAAATGACACCATCATGCCTGATTTGCGATAACAGGGGGAAATCATGTAGGTGTGTTGAGCCAAACCAGAGCAACTAACAATACAGATTTCAACTGTTCAGAATTCACGCTGGCTAGGGAAATCGAGGCGGCGAATTCCATCCATCTTAAAGTCGCCCCAGTTGGGAAACACAATATCCACTTTTCCTAATAGTTCATACCTTATTTTGGCATAAAATCTTTTTTGTGCATCTGTTGCCACTCTTCTTTGGAACGGCATGTGGGGCCACGGAGTGCAAAGGGGGTTTTCAACCATTGAACAATCGAATGGAATCGAATGGAATACTTTATTTGGCCAAGTGTGATTAGACACACAAGGAATTTGTCTCGTGTATCTAATAATGTGTGTGTCTAATGAGGCGGGGATAACAATCAGGAAAGATGTCTATTGGAGAATCTCAGTCATCCCAAAGATGGTTTTTTCCACCCCCACCCCCAAAAGGCAACTGGACTTTCTTTGTTTGTCCTTGAAGACCTTTCGCTTCTCATCCAAGAAGCTTCTTCAGTTCTGACCGAATGGTGGCGAATGGAAGGACTTAGCCGAGGTGGCGCAGTGGTTAGAGTGCAGCGCTGCAGGCTACTTCAGCTGACTGCTATAGCTGCAGTTCAGCGGTTCAAATCTCACCGGCTCAAGGTTGACTCAGCCTTCCATCCTTCCGAGGTGGGTAAAATGAGGACCCAGATTGTTGGGGGCAATATGCTGACTCTGTGAACCGCTTAGAGAGGGCTCTGAAGCGGTATATAAGTCTAAGTGCTATCTAAGTGCTATTATATTCCTTGCAGTCATCTGGTCATTAGCGCTCTTTCTGAGAGTCGTTGGGGCCACTTGGAGGTTTATGTATGCCCTCAGCGACTCCTGAATAGTGCAAACGCATTTGCTTATCTGCCTGGGAAACCTAAACTCCATTTGTGAACCACAATTCCTCTTTCTTGAATTCTTTTCTTTAAAAAAAGGAATAGTGGTAGTCCGCAATTTACAACAGCTCATTTAGTGACCTTCGAAGTTACAATGGCACTGAGAAAAAAAATGATTCATGGCTGTTTTTCACACTTACGACCATTGCAACATCCCTGTGGTCACATGATCTAAATTCAGACGCTTGGCAACTGACTCATATTTATGACGGTCGCAGTGTCCCGGGGTCATGTGATCCCCTTTTGCGACCTTCTGACAAGCAAAGTCAATGGAAGAAGCCCGATTCACTTAACAGCCGGGTGACTAGCTTAAAAACTGCAGTGATTCACTTAACAGCCGTGGCAAGAAAGGCTATGAAGCGGGGCAAAACTCACTTAACCGCTGTCTTGCTGTCTAGTAACAGAAATTTTGGGCTCAATTGTGGTCATGAGTTGAGGACTACCTGCACTGTCCATGATGGGGACTCTTGAGGAAGCACCTATCTCTTGCTTACAACGCAGTCCTTTCAGCAGTTCAGTAGAGAACGGCATACATACAGGGGTGGGCTGCTGGGGGTTCGCAGGGGTTCAGGAGAACCTCTAGCTAAGATTCTGTGCAGTTCGGAGACCCCCCAAAGCCCACTCCTGGCTGGCCCCTCCCACCCCGCCCCACCCCACCCCTCCCAGGAGTCCCCACACAGTCCGTTTTGGATGCAGGTAAGTACAGCATTTTGGATGCAGGTAAATGCAGGGTGCATGCGGAGGCTTGGGGAGGATGAAAAACGGGCCTATCGGAAGCTTGGGAAGGCCAGAAACGGCCTCTGGAGCCTGGGGAGGCCATTTTTTCCCTCCCGGAGGCTCAAGAAAAGCTTCCGGAGCCCGGGGAGGGCAAAAATGCCCCCCCATGGTGCAGGAGGTCAACTAGGCCACACCCAGCATGGCCACGCCCACCCAGCAACCGGGCAGACCCCTTGTTAAAATGTTTGAAGCCCATCCCTGCATACATACAAGGGAGCAACGTTTTCAAGCATGCAGCGTCATGACAACAGGTCAGCCTTGATGAGATAATCCCTCTGTCCCCCAGGTCGACACTGGTGATGTTTCCATAGCAGCTATTAGCTTGGAGACAGGCTTTTCTTGATATAAATCTTCCACCTGGGATGATGAAGGAGAAAGAAATGATTCCATCCTAAATGGTGGTCATGGGTTGACCAACTAGAGGCACCTTACACCAGGAGTGGGCAGTTCTTTTCCCCAAGGGGCCACATGAGGAACTGGGACTGTTGTGTAGGGCCAAACCTTTTCTGCTTACTTTTGTAGTTTTTTGATTGGAAAATACCACACTGGTCTAAGAAAGAAAAGCACACTTGTTTTTCTCCTTCACAATCTTCCGAAGGTAGTCTACAAACTTCACAGGTTAAAGACCAACCTAAAAGCAAAGGAGGGAGCAAGAGTTGAGTGATTCATTCGACGGATTTCTGTGTGTGTGTGTGTGTGTGTGTGTGTGTGTGTGTGTGTGTGTGTGTTTCTTGAACAGTGTTAAAATTAGGGTTGCTGCCTTTTTTTTTTCATCCAAACACCCATGAATGCAAGCTAGGTAATGCAAGGACCTTTGACTGTTTCCCTAGGAAGCACATTTGAAATGGGAGTGTTTGAAGCTAGCAATAGCACTTAGACTTACCATATTTTTTGGAGTATAAGACGCACCTTTTTACTCCCAAAAAGAGGGTGAAAACTTGGGTGCGTCTTATACACCGAATGTAGCCCCACCCAGCCACCCCCACCCTTTGGCCTCTGCCTCCCAGCAATTTACCTCCTTGCAGCAAACAGTGCAGAGCCTGATTAGCAGAAGCAACTGATTATCGGCCACCCTACCATCAGCTGAGAGGCTGCAGGCAGGCCCACCTGCTAAAATGAAAGTGAAACTAGAACTGCAAGGAGGCAACTTGCTGGGAGGCAGAGGCAGATTTTTATTTTCTTGTGCTAATGACTGCTGAATCTGGATGCAAGGAGGTGAGTCAATAACTAGAAATGTATATAGTATGTTAAAAGTATTAGACTTATTTTTTAAAGACTGCTTTATTCTTGTTCTAGACAACTTAACAAAATGAAGAAGCTTTTTAAAATAAATGCTTGATCTGAAGAGGCCCAGTGCTATTGTATCTTCTTTTAAATAGCAGAAAGCCACATCAGTTTTAACAGCATCTGTACAAGTAATAATCTGAAATGTAACAGTGTCTTGTTTTAGTATTAAAATAAGGCAGCTGAGTTAAACCCTGACTTAGTCATGTTTGGAGTAGATCTATTTAAATAATTGGGAGGAGTTAGTGTGACTACATTTAAAGAAAACTTTCTGGCATTAATATACTGCCATAATGTACATTTTTCCAAGTCTTTGATATTTCTTAATTGGGCGGAGTTAGTGTGACTACATTTAAGAACTCTTTCTGGCATTAATATACTGCCATAATGTACATTTCTCCAATTCTTTGCTATTTCTATGGGTCAGGCACACATGCACAGAAATACACAGCAAACAGTGTATATCATCTGTCCTGTTTGCTGTTTGCTGGGAGGCAAATTGCTGGGAGGCAGAGGCAGATTTTTTCCCCCTTGTTATCCTCCCCCAAAACTAAGGTGTGTCTTATATTCCGGTGCGTCTTATACTCCGAATAATATGGTATATACCACTTCACAATGTTTTACAGCCCTCTCTAAGCGGTTTACAAATGTCAGCCTATGGCCCCCAACAATCTGGGTTCTCATTTTACCAACCTCGGAAGGATGGAAGGCTGAGTCAACCTTGGGCATATCAGGATCGAATTCCTGGCTGTGGGCAGAATTTGCCTGCAATACTGCATTCTAACCAGAGGTGGCTCCCTACCGGTTCTAACCGGTTCTTTAGAACCGTTAGTAAACCGGTGATGACATCACGGAACCAGTTCTTTCGCCATCTCTGTGGGCGCCGCCATCTTGGATTTTGCTTCTGCTTCTGCGTATGCGCAGAAGCGATTTTTTGATTGCTGCGTGACCCTGAGTGAACCGGCAGCAAAAGGATCCAGAACTTACCCCTGATTCTAAGCACTGTGCCACCACAGCTATAGATTCCCACAATATAATTATCCTGATTACAAGATTTGCACGGGCCACTAAGCAATATAGGTAATACAAACACACAAAACCACATCCACACATCTATACAAATCACCCCCAGCAAAGGTTAAGATTAAGTTACTTTAGCAGGCTTTGCAAATGCCTTGTTAGATCTTGATGGGAGCTGATTTGGGCTTTGGGACTGAATAAATTAATTTTCTAGGTTTTCATACTCCATTGAGCAAAAAGGGAATTGGGTCCAGTGGTTAAGGCACCCGGCTAGAAAGCAGGAGACGGTGAGTATTAGTCCCGCCTTAGGCAGGAAAGCTGGCTGGGTGGCTTTGGGCCAATCACCAGGAGACGGTGACTTCTAATCCTGCCTTAGGCAGGAAAGCTGGCTGGGTGGCTTTGGGCCAATCACTAGGAGATGGTGAGTTCTAGTCCTGCCTTAGGCATTTACACATTGGCAAAAACAATCAGAAAACAAAATACAAACTAGATGATCATGACCTTGTTGATGATCCTCACTCTAAAGGACCTTGGAGTACTCATCTCTAAATATCTAAGTGCCAGAGCCCACTGCAACAGCATTGCCAAGAAGGCATTAAGAGTGGTAAACCTAATCTTGCGTAGCTTCTTCTCCGGTAATATTGTACTTTTAACCAGAGCATACAAAACATTTGCTAGACCAATTCTCGAATACAGCTCATCTGTCTGGAACCCACACTACATATCAGACATTAACACAATTGAGAATGTCCAGAGATATTTCACTAGAAGAGTATTACATTCTTCTGTTCGCAACAGAATACCTTATGCAACCAGACTTGAAATGTTGGGACTAGAAAACTTAGAACTACGCCGCCTTCGATCTGACCTAAGTGTAGCCCACAAAATTATCTGCTACAATGTCCTACCTGTCAATGACTACTTCAGTTTCAACCGCAACAACACACGAGCACACTATAGATACAAACTTAACGTAAACCGATCCAAACTAGATTGCAAAAAATTCGACTTCAGCAACGGAGTGGTCAATGCCTAGAATACATTACCCAACTCTGTCGTTTCTTCCCCAAACCCCCACAACTTTAACCTTAAAGTGTCTACCGTCGACCTCACCCCATTCCTAAGAGGTCTGCAAGGGGCGTGCATAAGCGCACCAGCGTGCCTACCGTCCCTGTCCTAATGTACCCATATATTCGTAAAATTTCTTGTACTCATAACCATGCTTGTACTTCTTATATATTCACAAACATGTTTATACTTTGTTTACACTTTGTTTGTAATCATATATACGCTTGACAAATAAATAAATAAATAATAATAATAATAATAATAATGAAAGTCAGCTGGGTGACTTTGAACCAACCAACAGATTTCACGAAAGAATGCCAAAATCTTAGGTGATGGTGGCTGAGGAATTCTGGGAGTTGAAGTCCACCCATCTTAAAGTTGTCAAGGTTGAGAAACATTAGAAGGATGCTTCAGGACTTTTCCTTACTTTTATTGGTGAGGTACAGCAACGCTCCAACTATGCAGCAGCCCAAGGTAAGAGAAGGCATTGGAGACAGGTGATTCCACTGGCTTTGATCTTTGGGCAGAGAAGACTTTTTTTGGGATGGTCAATCCCTAGACTGCCAGACACGGTAAAATCGACTATTTCTCTCCTCAAAAGAAAAGAAAGACAATACGAATGAGATTCTGTTTGGAATTGAGTAAGAAGCACCAGACTTGAGAAATGCAACTATACAAAGCAAGGTTGAGGGAAGGAAGAGAAGGGGGCAACCCTAACTCTTGCAAGAAGTACAGATGGGTTGTTATTGCAGGCAGGTTGAACTGGTGAGAATTTGGTCATGCAGTCATCAAGAGTTAATTAGTTAATTGGAGGACACCATGGCACCTAATTAAGAACAATGTGCATTGTGGTCCATATGGTCCCTTTGAAGGGACACTGAGCACAGCCCTAATAAAGTTCTAGCAAGGCGGAAAAGGAACATAGGTAGTCCCCACCTGAAGGTTTTGCGAAAGTTGCTTTAGTTGTGCACAGCCAATTTTCACCACAGAGTACAATCGCTTTGCAGGTACCGGTCCGAGTCCTTAACTTTACAATCACAATTGGTAACCAGATTTTTGTTGCTTGAGCAAGGTGGTTGCTACGTGAGTATTATGAGGGGCTTTGAAATTTGTTAACTAATATAGTTACTTCGTATTTTAATTTGATTTATTTTCTCTTTTAAAATAATGTTCAGGTTTATTAGCTTTTAACATTCCTAAACTGATAAACAAGCTGGAGACCAGCTCCAGAAAAGAAAAAAGTTTGTTAGTACAACTTGGGGTCTGGCTTATCTCTTTCGTGAACTCTAAACAACCTTTTTCCTTACAATTACACCCTTTCTGACGTCAGAGCTCATTTTAATGAACATGTGTGATATTATGGGATGCAAATATGTAACATGTTTGACTACATGTAACTGATTGCCTATGCAAAGGGGAGGTTACTTTTATCCTGTCCAATCAACTTTCCTCCTGCGTTTTCTTTGTTGTGTTAACTATAAAAAGGAATGTCAGATGGGTCTCAAGGTTCTCTCTTTCTCTCTCTCTCTCTCTCCTTTTTCATAGAGAGATCCCACTTTATCAGGGTACCAGTGGTGGGTTTCAATTTTTTTTACTACTGGTTCTGTGGGCGTGGCTTGGTGGGCATGGTGTGGCTTGGTGGGCATGGCAGGGGAAGGATACTGTAAAATCTCCATTCCCACCCCACTCCAGGGGAAGGTTACTGCAAAATCTCCATTTCCTCCCAATCAGCTGGGACTCGGGAGGCAGAGAATAGATGGGGGTGGGGCCAGTCAGAGGTGGTATTTACCGGTTCTCCGAACTACTCAAAATTTCTGCTACCGGTTCTCCAGAACTGGTCAGAACCTGCTGAAACCCACCTCTGCAGGGTACCCTAATAAACTGCTTTTAAATGATTTTCCGACTCAGTTGCTTATTGGGAAGGTAAACTGAGGCAGAACCTAGGGCCAGATTTGGCTTTCAGGATCCCAGACAATTTTATGACCTTTTCTGCCACAGTTAAGGGAATCCCTCTGGTTGCTAAGTGAATCAGGAAGTCATTAAGTCTATCCAGCTTCCCCCACGAATGTGCTTGTCAGAAGCGAGCTGGGAAGGTGGCAAATGGTGATCAGTTGACCCCAGGATAACCCAAGGTGAGTTGATTGATTAAACCATGATTAAATTAATTTTGGATAAGCATATCATTCCCCAAATCATTCCTCCTTCCGAGGAAAGGAGAGGATCCCATTTTGATCTTTCTGTAGGGCTTAAGAGAGAAACGGTGTAAGAATCAGAAAGTTAGGGAATACTGGCATTATTATGTTACGTACGGCCGTACGTAGTAAATTTGCATAGCCGCCGCTGATTGGCTAAAATAGCGGCAGGAAAATTAAATTGCTGTCAGTGGTTGGCTAGCTACAGGGAAGCCCTTAAAAGCGGCTTCCCTGCAGCCTGCCGCCAGTCCGCATTGCATCCAGCTAACCAGTAATAAAGGTGCTGAACAGTTCCTACGTCTCGCCTCTTCTTTCCCGCGGAAATCTAACATATTAGTTGTTATTATTAGTTGTTCACTTATATCTTTTCCCTAAGTAGCAATGTTGTGAGGACAAGAGATTAACACACCACTGTACAGGTAGTTCTCAATTGACAACAGTTCATTTAGTGATGGTTCGAAGTAACAACAGCATTGAAAAAAAATGACATTTGACAGCGTTTCACACTTACGACCGTTGCAGCATCCCCATGGTCACGTGATCAAAATTTGGACGCTTGGCAACCGACTCATATTTATGACGGTTGCAGGGTTCCGGGGTCATGTGATCCCCATTTTGTGACCTTCTGACAAGCAAAGTCAATGCGGAAGCCAGATCCACTGAACAAACATGTTACTGATTTAACAACTGCAGTGATTCACTTAACAAGAAGGGTCATAAAATGAAGCAAATTTCACTTAACAACTTTCTCACTTAGCAACAGAAATTTTGGGCTCAGTTGTGGTCACAATTCGAAGACTACCTGTATTCATAAAGGCATAACCCCCCCCACCCCCCACCAAGCTGGGTGACTTTGGGCCAGTCCTCCTCTGTCTCTCTCAGCCCACCTCATAGGGTTGTTGTTGTGGGGAAAATAGGAGGAGGAAGGATCATTAGGTTTGTTTACCGCCTTGAGTTATTTATAAGCAATAACAAAGGAGGTTTAAAAAAAGATTCAAATAAATGGGACACCCTACCTAGGGACAGCACTGATTTAACTCATTCAAATTCCACAGCAAATCGAATCAGAAACTAACCAAATAATATGGCTTCACATCACAATCCCTGAGTCAGTAACAAGTTATCAGGGTTTAAACAGTTACCTGGAGGGTTGAAGGCAACAAAACTGCCAGAGTTTAACTGTGGCCTGCGAAGACAGCCTCCTGATTTCTAACTGCCTAGTAGATAAGAGGCAGTTTAGAACAGAACGGAATAGAATTGAATAAGGCCTGTTGTGTAAAGACAGTTATATAGCCACCCCTCTCTCTTAATCTCATAAGAATGACAGGGGGGGTGTTCTATCTTAGTTCAGGCTTTTTCTTACTCCTTTGGGATTGTAATTGGTCCCTAAGGTGTAGCTAAAAGTGGAGCCAGAAATAAATAAAGATTTAAACGAGGGCGTAGAGAGCCCGTATCTATAAGGGAGGCACCGTAAGCATGTTTCTCTGGGTCATATAATATCTGTAGCTATATGCATATTTAATTAATTAATTAATTAATTAATTAATTAATTAATTAATTAATTAATTAATTTATTTATTTATTTATTAAGTTATTTATTTTTGTCATTACGTTCATTTTAATTTGTCAGCAGGACTCTTATTCTGAAACAACAATGTACACTGATATGCAGTCATGTGATACCTGTACTGCACATGTGTTAATCTTTTCTTTGTTCTTCACCATGTAGACACATACTTAGGTGTTCTTATTTTTGTTATGAAATATATTACTTTTATTCTTTCCTGGACTCCGGTCTTATTATTGAGAATTGAGAGCAGGGAAACAAGATTCATTTCACATCTAATTGTTTATCTCA
>QLTV01004394.1:618502-631346 GCA_003457575.1 Thermophis baileyi
AATTTGCTGCAGAGGGATCGCCGACCTTTACTTGAGGGCATGGAGGCTACTTGTTAACGTTCATTTTTTAATTGCACTGGGAAAGAAATAAAAGGTGCGTTTGGAAGGACGAAGAAGATCCATATTGATTGTTATAAGCTGCAGTTTGGTTTTCAAATATTGCAGAGCGGCGATATGCTGTTGTCGTGTGAATTACAAGAGGAATACCACATCCTGACAAGCGAGGTGGCTAAATTTTAGACAGAGTGAAAATTAGAGTGGCTTGTTGCGACTAGGCTGCTGCAAAAGATTGAATGTTCTGCTACCCTTGATGGCTGGGAAATTACAGAATATTTGCAACACAAAAACATGATAAAGCAGGGATGTCAAACTGGATTTCTTCGAGGGCTGGATCAGCATTGTAGTTCTTCTCCTCAGGCCAGCCAGGTGGGGAGACGGGATGGACGCCTCCTGCACCACCCTGCTGGCCAAAATGGGGCAAGGGGAGCCACACGAGGCCCCCCTGTGTCCGTTTTTTTTTTACCTGGATGGCCTCCTGCAGCACCCTGCTAGCCAAAATGGGGTGCAGGGTGTCACTATGTTCATATTTACTTGTCAGATGGACTCTTATTCTGAAACGACACTGTACACTGATAAGCAGTTCTCATGTGATCCCTGTACTGTGCATGTGTTAATTTTTTTTTGTTCTGTTTGTTTTTCACCATGTAGACACAGACTTAGATGTTCTTATTTTTGTTTTGCAAATATATTACTTTTAATTTTTCCTGGACTCCGGTCTTATTCTTTAGGATTGAGAGCAGGGAAACAAGATTCATTTCACCTCTAATTATTTTTCTCCGCAACAATTTATTAAGTTATTTATTAAGTTATTTATTAAGTTATTTATTTATTTATTTATTTAGTCATGGTTTATGTAGCGTAGATTGGAGATGGTGACCCTTTGAGAGGCTATAGGCAACGTAATTCCATTTTAATGTATGCCGATTAGTGTACGTTCAAAGTGACAATAAACTTATTCTAAGTCTAAGGCAAGAAATGGAAGAAATTGAGCCCAGAATTTCTGTTGTTGTTACAGTACAGGTGTTAAGTAAGTTTCGCCCAATTTTACGACCTTTCTTGCCACTGTTGTTAAGCGAATTGTGGCAGCCGTTAAACTAGTAGCACGGTTGTGAAGTGAATCCGGCTTCCCCATTGACTTTGCTCGTCAGAAGGTCGCAAAAGAGGATGACGTGACCCCAGGATCATCATAAATATGAACCAGTTGCCGAGCGTCCAAATTTTGGTCACATCGTGACCAGGGGGATGCTGCTACGATTGTGCGAAAAACGGTCATAAGTCACTTTTTTCAGTGCCATTATATTAACTTCGAACAGTCCCTAAACAAATGGTTTGTAAGTTGAGGCCTACCTGTATGAGTTTCATAAAATGTGGGCCAGCAAGTAGAAACTTATGTTATATTTGGGACACAAATGGAGAATGAACCAAGAAAAAAAGGAAGTCCACAGATAAGGTTGATGAATGAGATCAAGAGGTCATCTATATGTCCTTGAAAATGCTATAAATTGTTTATCAAAGGCAGTTGAAGGAAGTTAAAATCTGTCCAGATGCTATTTACATGTCGTACACTAGAAGGATTCTGTTTATTATTAGAGTCCAATGCTCATCAGCCACACCCAATAGCCGATCCCTTGGGAATAGGAAAATAGGGTTTATGGATAAAGTGTTGAGGGGGAAAAAAATCACATGTTATTTTATTTTTATGTGTGACAACAGCGGCATGACTTTGGAAGGCTCAGTCTTGGAAAGACTCTGAGATACCTAAAATAGAAGAATGGTTAGTGAAGGTGACCAAACTGACAATGATGGCTAAATGAACGGCTCTTTGAGATAAAAGTCACTGAAGAAGTTCATCTAAACTGGAAGACTTTCTAGGACTTTATGCAGGAAATAGGAACAGAAAAGTCAAATTATGACATATGGAATAGATGATTTTGTGGGGGGGGGCTCTATATTATGGTATAAGAGTTGAATATGTTTTTATATTCTTGGAAGTCAGAAGTCATTCTTGGTATATATTTTTGTTTCCCTTTTTTATATCTTTCTGCACTCTCCTTCCTTCCTTCCTTCCTTCCTTCCTTCCTTCCTTCCTTCCTTCCTTCCTTCCTTCCTTCCTTCCTTCCTTCCTTCCTATTTTTATTTATATGTTTTGTAAAAAAATAATAATAGCATTATTAATACCCAAGGGATCAGGTAAGGCATACAAACGTTTCTTTTTCCAGTGGCTGGACTTTTAATCATGTAGGAATACACTGTTCTTTCTTGGAATTATACTTGAATCATCATAAACATACATTCTTGGAATTATACTTGAATCATCATAAACATAATTTTATTTGGTTACTGTTTTTAGTACCATACTTTGCAATGCATAGTAGAGTCAAGTTCAATCCAGAATGGGTGGCAGAGAACCTTGCTGAGATGCCCTGCCTGTTGTAAAAATTGTGCCTTGCAGGAAATTTGTTCTTAAAGATTTTTTTATGCCAAAGGTCAAGAATTTCTCAGAAATTCTTATGGATGGACAGAGGTGTTCAAGCATTACGTGACAAGGTGTTCAAGGGGCATGTGCATATGAAAAGAATCCATTGTACAACTGTTTCTACAATAGTTCCCCTCGTTTTGCTTTTATCTCAACAGAAGATACCATAAATGAAATTCAGTGGTGAAAAAAGTAAGGTTCTGCATTTAGGCAAGAAAAACAAAATGCACAGGTACAGTATATGTGGTACCTTGCTCAACAGTAGTAACTGTGAGAGGGATCTTGGAGTCCTAGTGGACAACCATTTAAATATAAGCCAGCAGTGTGCAGCAGCTGCCAAAAAAGCCAACACAGTTCTAGGCTGCATTAACAGAGGGATAGAATCAAGATCACATGGTTAGTACCACTTTATAATGCCCTGGTAAGGCCACACTTGGAATACTGCATCCAGGTTTGGTCGCCACAATGTAAAAAAGATGTTGAGACACTGGAAACAGTGAAGAGAAGAGCAACAAAGATGATAAGGTAAATCACACAATGAATGGCTAAGGGAATAAAGTATGTTTAGTCTAACAAAGAGAAGGCTTAGGGGAGACATGATAGCCATCTTCCAATACTTGAAGGGTTGTCACAGAGAAGAGGACATCAACTCCATAGCAATTGAGGCAGGACAAGAAGCAATGGATAGAAACTCATCAGAGAAAGAGCCAATCTAGAAATAAGGAGGAATTTCCTAACAGTGAGAAGAATTAGTCAATGGAACAGCTAGCTTCTAGCTGGAATTATGAGTGATTTATGGCTGGTAGTTTTCAAGAAAAGATTGGACAACCATTTGTCTGGTATGATATAAGGACTTCTTCCTTAAGCAAGATCATCCAAGATCCCTTTCCAACTTTTCTATTCTATTCTATTCTATTATTCTATTCTAAAAGAAAGGTATCCAACCTTGACCAGTTTAAGACCTGTGGACTTCAACTGGCTGGGGAATTCTGGGAGTTGAAGTCCACAGGTCTTAAAGTGGCCAAAGTTGGACACCCCTGTTGTAAAGTAATGATTTCTTTCTTCAAATTGGGAAGGTAGCATGGGAGGCTTCAGAGGGAGAAAATATGTAACAGAAAATCATACTCCTAGCAGGACCTGATAAAAGAAAGGGGAAATACATTCTCAACGACTTGTGTTAGTTGTTTAACAGAAGGAGAAAACCTTGAGAAATTGCAACGTCAAGTTGTTATATACATATCTTCATCTAATGCCATTTCTTCCTGAGCATTGACCTAGTTTTCTATGACTCTCTCTCTCTCTCTCTCTCTCTCTCTCTCTCTCTCTCTCTCTCTCTCTCTCTCTCTCTCTCTCTCCCACACATATGACATAATTGCTGGGCAACAATGGCAATTTTACTAGTTTGTTATCAAATCTAGAATTTCCTGGGTGCATTGCTCATGGCATCTTAAGCCCCCTGGCAGCTGGTTTTTTATGGGCCCTTCAGAGAAAGAGAGCCTCCTGCCTTCCTCACAGTCAGTGCTAAAGGGGCAAGGAGTTTTTCTCCTGAATTCAAAAAGAATGCGGGGCCAAAATATTTATTCTTGCATTGGAACCAGGGTTACAGTTTTCCAGAATGTGTAAGCCTGAAAAGAAATCAAGAAGAACCATCTTGCCTTCTCACACCTTTCTTGCTGCGGTTCACCATCACCTTCACTACTTCCTGGTGTGGGAATCTCACAGGTCTACTTTCATGGGTGTTACACTTCCATCCCAATTCATTTCCGATCAAATCCAGCTTTATTTTAGCCATTAATTAGCACACCTTCTATGTATTTCTACAAGCCTTCTCTGCTAATCCAAGCAGAAGTAACAGAAGGTAGAAGGCAGAAGATAACTGTGGAAGGTTTACCATTTTCCTCAGATTACAACTGAGAGCATTCATGGTAGAAAGCAATTATCTGCCTATAAAGTCGATTTATAGATGGGAGGCAGCTTACAGTTTAAACAGGAAAGCAGAAACATATTTCTGTGTTCCTGGCATTGACCAAAGAGGAGTCAAACAAGCTATAAACATTGTGCAATTAAGAGGACTTTTGATTCTGTCCTACATCAGGGTGGGGTTTTTTGAACAACAAAGGCCATAAAGCAGCTAAAAATATCACTTTCTGCAGACACAAGAAACAGGATTTTGAAAGTCAATGTAATTTAAAAAAAAAAAGTTCTATCTGGAAATGTTGAACTATGATTTAATCTGGAATCTTATACTTGATACGAGGCATGTAGAGATCATAGCCCTGGAGATGTTCCAAAAAGCTCTTCAAAATGTGAAGGAACTTCTGAAAGAAAGGGCACATTTCTTCCCTTTTTGGCAAAGCCTTTTCTGGTGTTTATGTCTATCAATTAAAATGACAGGAGGAGTTTGGATTACGTCTTAATCAGCACCATCTTGACTTTGTTGGCCATATCCTGCATACACACCTGATAGATGATGAGAAGATAGCAAGAACAGAAAGGCCGTGGCGACTGACTTGTATCAGGAAGTAGAGAAATGTGTGTCCACCGAGCACCTCCTAAGCTGGTTTATTGCCCTTAGAGAAGTTGGAGTATTTTGCCAAGCAGCAGGTAAAAATTTAGTCTGTTTCTGTTGGCAAAACAAGGATTGCAGTTGCACCATCATTTTCTCTAGCTCAAAGCTCACAAGTTGAACTCACGTTGTATAAAATCAATATAATATGTGCTGTGTATGTGTAGAGGGATTGAAAACCCCTTCCTTCCATTCCTCCCTTCCTTTCTTCCTTCCTTCCATCCATCTCTTCCTCCCTCCTTCTATCCCTTTCTCTCTTTTCCTTCCTTCCTTCCTTCCTTCCTTCCTTCCTTCCTTCCTTCCTCCCTTCCTTCCTTCCTTCCTTCCTTTCTTCCTTCCTTTCTTCCCTCAAAAAGCAGACAAGGCAAGGTTTGGGGATAGAAGCCACCTTACCAAATTCCACATTTCCTTCGTTCCTCATAATGGATAGAGGCCATTTTGAGATATTTTGCAGCTGAGGGGAAATGAAGCAAATAAAAATCCCACACTAAGGGTTATTTTTTTTAATTATTTCTTTTTCTGCTTCCCCTTCCAGTGATAGGACATAGCTTAGAGATTAATGATTAATTCTAAATGACACACACAAGAGTGTTACCTTTTTTTTCAGGACAATATTGTCTATCATCTATTTATAGAAATTGAAGGGCACATTTGTATGAATAGAATAGAAATAGAATAACAGAGTTGGAAGGGATCTTGGAGGTCTTCTAGTCTAACCCCCTTGCTCAGGCAGGAAACCCTATATCATTTCAGACAAATGTTTATCCAATCTCTTCTTAAAAACTTCCAGTGTTGGAGCATTAACAACTTCTGGAAGCAAGTTGTTCCACTGATTAATTGTTCTAACTGTCAGGAAATTTCTCCTTAGTTCTAAGTTGCTTCTCTCCTTGATGAGTTTCCACCCATTGCTTCTTGTCCTGCCCTCAGGTGCTTTGGAGAATAGCTTGACTCCCTCTTCTTTGTGGCAGCCCCTGAGATATTGGAATACTGCTATTATGTCTCCCCTAGTCCTTCTTTTCATTAAACTAGACATACCCAGTTCCTGTAGCCATTTTTTATATGTTTAGCCTCCAGTCCCCTAATCATCTTTGTTGCTCTTCTCTGTACTCTTTCTAGAGTCTCAACATCTTTTTTACATCGTGGCAACCACATCTGGATGGAATATTCCAAGTGTGGCCTTACCAAGGCATTATAAAGTGCTTTAACACTTAATGTGATCTTGATTCTATTCCTCTGTTTATGCAGCCTAGAACTGTGTTGGCTTTTTTGATAGCTGCAGCACACTGCTGGCTCATATTTAAATGATTGACCATTAGGACTCCAAGATCCCTCCAAAACGCCTGATCTTCTTTGAAAGATTTTCTCTCCTGAAGAAAAGAAAAATTAATAACAAACAAGTTTGAGGTTTTGATTCCCACAACACTGTCAAACTATTTACTAAAACTGTATTACTATTATTCTTCTCATCCTTCCTATTACCTATCTCCTTCTACTTATGGCTATAACCTTGTTGCTTGTATCTTTACAATTTATATTCTTTTATTTAGTTTCCTAGTATGATTTTGATTGCTTATTTAGTATCCTATGACTATCACTAAGTGTTGTATCTTACGATTCTTGATGAATGTATTTTTTATGTACACGGAGAGCTTATGCACCGAAGACAAATTCCTTGTGTGTCCAATCACACTTGGCCAATAAAGGATTCTATTCTATTAAGGATGTTATTAAAAGGAATTCACAACTTGGCCTCAAGGTTATTATTTTCTTTTTCATTCCAAAAGGATGCTATAAAGCAGAGAATGAAATTCTCCCATCAAGGGTTTATAACTAGTATCTATTCCTATTAGACATCTTCTTTTTGGATCACTTTTCTCAATGCCGTTATAACTTCAAACAGTCACTAAATGAACTGTTGTAAGTCAAGGACTACCTGTACATCCGATAACTACACGAAGTACAGATAGTCCTCGACTTACGACCACAACTGAGCCCAAAATTTATGTTGATAAGCGAGACATTGGTGAAGTGAGTTTTGCCCCATTTTACGACCTTTCTTGCCAAAGTTGTTAAGTGAATCTGGCTTCCCTTTATTTATTTATTTATTTATTTGTTGCATTTTTATGCCGCCCAACTCCCAAGGGACTCTTCCCTTGCTTGTCAAAGGGTCACAAAAGGTGATCACACGAGCCCAGGACACTGCAACCATCATAAATAAAAGTCAGTTGCCAGTTGTTTGAATGTTGATCACTTGACCATGGGGAAGTCGCAACGGTTATAATTGTGAGTCAGTTGCCAAGTGTCTGAATTTTGATTATGTGACCAGGGAGATACTGCAACTGTCGCAAATGTGAAACATGGTCATAAGACACTTCTTTTCCAGATGTTGAAGCTTTCAAGAAGAGACTGGACTGCCATCTGCCAAAAATGTGTAGGGTCTGCTTGGGCAGGGGGGGAGGGGGTGTTGGACTAGATGACCTACAAGGTCCCTTCCAACTCTGTTAATCTGTATCTGTAAGTCGTGGAATATCTATAGTCTGCATCATTTGCAATCTTCTGTATTCTTTGCAAGTCATATCACGTGTCCTCAACATTTCCTATCTCTCTTGGGAGGCCGTACCCTTTTTCCATGGCATATTAAAGGTCGCGTACTATCTGGAACTTCACCCTGAAAGGCGGGATAAAATATTTCTGGCTGAGCTGGAAGACAATCAAGAATTATATGGATGACCTTGCTATATATTTGCTGTTCCCTGTTATGCTTTATGGATCTCCTGCCTCGTGAAATCTCCGTATCCAAGAGTTTCTGTCCTTTGTTCCACAAGGGATATGCCCAGCTTGTAATACCTACTGTGGCATAGGTGAGGAGGGGAAAAAACAAAAGTGCTTCCGGTTATGATAAAGCTTTTCCCACATCTATAAAGCTGAGTGAAATAGAGCAACTCCCCAGTAACCTGAAGGGCAACTTGTCTTCTACGGACTCAGAAGCATTTCAAGGCTACCTTGGAAAATTCAAAGTAAGTGGTCCCACTGCAATCAGGAATCCTGAACCTCCTTTTTCTGATCTTGTTCCTGCTTTCATCCATTGTATTAGTTGTTCTTTAGCATCGTTGTCTATTCTGAGTTCATTATCTATTTTGATTAGGACTGGATGGAACACTCCAATTCTGTCTTCCCTTTTCTTCACTAATCCGCCCTCTCTTATTTTTAAATTGATCTGCATTTTAAATACAAGTTGTTTTCAATATGCATCCTACAACATACAATCCAGGACATTTTGGCACAAAATATTCACATGGGCATGTTTAAATAGAAAAAGCAGAAGCGCTAATGGAATTTCGCATTCTGACTTTTAGGATGGATTAACCCACAAGGAAGGTTCACTTAAAATTGGATCACCTGTAGAAGTTTCAAACCTCAGCTGCAAATATGGATCAGGGTACATGCTGTTTTAAATTAGAAGAGATCAGAGACTGGATTGGTTTCTATTTTAATCTGAAAGAAGAGATTATTTATATTATTTATATTTATATGCCATCCATCTCATCCTGAAAAGCAACTTTGGCCAGCTTGCAATCCTGTACATATATCAAAAGGGCATTATTCTTTGCCCTGGTAAGATCACGTATATTGGAATATTGCATCCAGTTTTGGTCACCACCAAAAGATGTTGAGATTCTAGAAAGAGTGCAGAGAAGATCAACAAAGATGATTAGGGGACTGGAGGATAAAACACACAGAGATTGGTTGCAGGGATTGGATATGTCTAGTTTAATGAAAAGAAGGATTAGGGGTGACATGATAGTAGTGTTCCAATATTTGAGGGCCTGCCACAAAGAAGAGGGGGGGGGCAACCTATTCTCCAAAGCATCAGAAGGCAGGACAAGAAGCAATGGATGGAAACTAATCAAGGAGAGAAACAACCTAGAACTACGGAGAAATTTCCTGACTGTTAGAACAATTAATCAGTGGAACGACTTGCCATCAGAAGTTATGGGTGCTCCATCACTGGAGGCTTTTAAGAAGAGTTTGGACAACCATTTGTCTGAAATGCTATTATACGGTTTCCTGCCTGAGCAAGGGGTTGGACTAGAAGACCTCCAAGTTCTTTTCCAACTCTGTTATTCTGCTATTTGCCCTTTTGCAAATATTGAAATCTAAATATTTTCCAGCAAAAAATGTAGAATGTATTTCTTGGTTTGTCGGTTACATACTTTTTCTTCTGGAGTGCGAGGTGACATACCTTCCTTATTTTTTCTCCATGATTATAACTGTGTGAAATATGTTAGTTCGGGGGGGGGGAGAGTGACCAGTTCAAAGTCATCTAGTGTTCTTTTGTGGCTGGAGATAAACCAGATCTCTCTAGTCGATCCCCTTAATTGCTGCACTGCTTTGGCTCAAAATTGTTCTTATTAGGAAAAGAGAGGAAAAAATAATAATTGGAACGTCCCCTCGAAAGCCCTAGCTTTATCCGTCAACATAGAATTTTATGATATTTTTAATCATTTATGATGTAGCCTGATAGGTCATGGAAAGAGAACCTTGTAACTTCCTTATCACTTTACAGCACCAGACAAACAGCAGAGAGGATGATTAATGGCCATAGCTGAGCATCTGTTTAGCAGAGAGATGATAAGAGCCCTGGGAAAACAAAACAGGTAGCCAGAACCCTAGGTGATAACTGAATCAATCTCTCCAACTGTGCAAGAGCAGGTCCATTTGGTTAAGAGAAATGACCGTTCTTCTCCTCCAAAAGACCTGAAGGAGGGGATTGAATCAAGATAATCAATCAATCAATCAGAATAGAGCTGGAAGGGACCTTGGAGGTCTTCTAGTCCAACCCCCTGCTCAAGCAGGAGATCCTATACCAGTGATGGCGAACCTTTTTGGCACCGAGTGCCCAAACTGGAACACGCGCACACGCCAAGCATCAGAAACCCGAAGATCAGCTGGCTGGTGCGCATGCGTGTGTCAGCCAGCTGCTCTTCGCGTGCGCTGGAGCGGCAGAAACCCAAAGACCAGGTGGCCGGCGTGCATGCGCATGCCGGAAACCAGAAGACCAGCTGGCGACAGTGTGCGTGCCCACAGAGGGGGCTCTGCGTGCCACCTCTGGCACGCGTGCCATAGGTTCACCATCACGGCCCTATACCATTTCAGACAAGTGGCTGTCCAGTCTCGTCTTAAAAACCTCCAGTGATGAAGCACCCACAACTTCTGTTCCACTGGTTAATTGTTCTAACAGTCAGGAAATTTTTCCTTAGTTCCAGGTTGTTTCTCTCCTGGATTAGTTTCCATCCATTGTTTCTTGTCCTGCCTTCTGGTGCTTTGGAAAATAAGTTGAGAAGAAAATATTTTGAGCTATGCTAAGTAAGATCCCACGGATAGGATAAGATGCCACAGGAAGGAAGAACTCTTTATTTTCCTCAGTTGTAAAAACTCGGAACATTTTCTGGACGTTTTGAGTGTCTATACCAAGAGTTTATTATTTAAATTCTGGTTCTGTCAAATCCTAGGACCACCAAAAATTGCCTTGAAAAACCTTACTTGATGGTGAAGTAAGAGAAGTTGATTCTACATAACTGAGCTCAGACTTCTAGAAAGATGGAGAGACGTATTTGAGATGGTTCTAGAGATCTGGAATCATGTTCTTAAAAATTCGAAAAGAACAACTTTCCCTGAATAGACTATTTTATATATACATAAACATGGAAGGCAGGTAGCATCTGCTTGAGTTTCTTTCCTTTAAAATAGAAGAGGGGGAAAAACTAGCTTTCTTTTTTGGGGGGGCTTCAGCTTTTGCAGATGCAATATGTTGCTTCCAAAATCTTCATAAGTAAAAGATAATTCCCTAATATTTGAAGGATTGACCTTGCTGTATGCCAAGGTTTTGAAAAATCTTCCCAGTTCATGGTACCTGTTAATTCCATAATTCCTGATCTGCAAAATGGCGACTTTCATGGTTTTTTTTACAGGAGAACGCCTTTTTGCCATCTGTTTCCTCCAGCGTTAGAAAATAGATGTCTCAAATCTTTAAGAGGCTTCACACACCTACTTTACTATTTAAAACCTGCCTAAATCTCCCCAAATATGTCGATCTTGCAAGGTAGGCCAGGTCAGGAAGTAGACTCCACAAGAAATACCGGAATTTTATTGATTTTGGGTGCATTGACAATTTTTTGAAAGGCTGAGTTAGGGTGGAACCAGTTTGAGTTTCTTTGTAATGTTCTCTTCTTTTCCCAGGTTAAAATCATATTTTGGTAACTGCTGTACAGGTCATCCTTACTTACGACTGTAAATAGAGCTTGCCCATCTTGATCATAAATGAAGGCCAGTTGCCAAGAGACTGAAATGTGGTCATCATGTGTCTTGGGGAGAAGGGCAGCCATCAAAACTTCAGAATTAAGTCATAAGTACTCCTGGTCAACCCTGAAGTTCCCACACTCCTGGGCAGGTCCGTCATAACTTAAAATGGTCACTAAGTGAGCAGTCGTAAGTCGAGGACTACCTGTTGTCCTTCTCCAAAGGTTATCTCTTGATTCTCTACCCAATAGTAGAAATGGGAAGAAGACTCTAGCGATTGGGACCTACAGTACCTCCCATCTCCTGCCTCTTGTCCTTAAAAAAATGCAGCCGTGAAAAAAAGTCACCTACCTTATACTTATTCATAAATGTTTTTATTTTTATTTTTTTTCTTTGCAGAAGATTCTGCTAGAACATTCTTTCAGCTGTGCATCTTTGGAGTAGGCAACGCCATCAGCATGCAGGCTCTCGTGGGACTCTTCTGTTTCTCGTTGCTTCTTGCTACAGGTAAGAACAGATGCGCATAGATGCCCATGTAGAAAGGTTGGTTTCGATGGGATGAAACCACATTGTAATTTCCTGCCTTTTTGGTGGGAAAAAGCTATAAGTGCCCCAAGGTGAAAACCAGGCAGGTGGATGCAGAAAGAAAGCTGGAACTAGAAGGGATTCAGGTTTGGGGGTTTATTAATGAAATAATAGATTTATTCTGCCTATCATCCCCCAACATTGGGCTTCTATCGATGGTTTCACTCCAAGTAAAAAAATTGCATTAAGTGTTGAGTGGCACCATCCAACCCATTTAGATAGGAACTGAGTTATTTATTTTAGAAATGTATTAGGCTGACCAACTCCATAAAGCTTCTGAGTAGCATAGAATAAAAACAATAATCTCATTTCAAAAACACACTCAAATGCCAGAAGAAAAACATCAAATAAAAGATGATCAGCTTGTAGACCCACCACCCAAATTAATCCAATGCCTGGGGAAAGATCCAGCTTTTTAGAGTTGGGGTCAAAATCAGGAATGGAAGTTCTTCCTTCCTTCCTTCCTTCCTTCCTTCCTTCCTTCCTTCCTTCCTTCCTTCCTTCCTTCCTTCCTTCCTTCCTTCCTTCCTTCCTTCCTTCCTTCCTTCCTTCCTTCCTTCCCTCCTTCCTTCTTTCTTTCTTTCTTTCTTTCTTTCTTTCTTTCTTTCTTTCTTTCTTTCCTTCCTTCTTTCTTTCTTTTTCTTTCATTCTTTCTTTCTTTTCTTTCTTTCTGCCTGCCTGCCTTCTTCTTTCTTTCTTTCTTTCTTTCTTTCTTTCTTTCTTCCTTTCTTCCTTTCTTTCTTTCTTTCTTTCTTTTTTTTTTTTCTCACACACACACTCTCACACACACTGTGCTTTAAAAAGATAATGTTTGGGCTCTTTTTCCCATGACAGATCTGCATTCTGTTTAATTATTT
>QLTV01004394.1:634911-650422 GCA_003457575.1 Thermophis baileyi
TTTCTTTCTTTCTTTCTTTCTTTCTTTCTCTCTCTCTCTCTCTCTCTCTCTCTCTCTCTCTCACACACACACACACACACACAAACACACACACACACACACGTTGTCTGGGATGAACTGATCCGGCGAGCACCAGAGCAGCAGTGGCGGGAGAAGGAAGAAAGCGGTGCATCCGTGGGACCCGAGGCGGATGCGGGCGGCAATCACCCAAAAGCCCCGTGGAAGCCGAGCGTGGCAGGCCCAATAGGCGAGCGAGCCTCGCCATGTCATGGTGCCTCTGCTGGCTCAGGGCAGCGGGCTCAGCTGCAGCCTGGACAAGCCGAGGAACTGCGGGAAGCCTCTCATGTGTTGCACTCCCCTCCCACCCCCCTCCCGGCCTTCGCCTGCGCCTCCACGCCATTTTCAGCCGCCCACCTCCTTGGCCGGCTGGCTGGTCTTGCCGGAGAATGGCCGTCTTAGCGCAAGATCACTGGCTCAAGTTTCAAGTTCTCATGGGTGCGGCAGGAGAGGGCAGCAGCGGAAGAACAGGGTGGCAGCAGGATAGGGCAGTAGCAGTGGGGAGGGCACTTCGGGAGACGCTGGCCGGTGGCGGGAGGTGGCCACCAGCCCAGAAAGCTTCTAACCATGCGGCTGCGAAGGTTGCCAGGCTGCCCTCTCCCCCTGTCCCCACCACAGCTTTACAGCCTTTGGGAGACACTGGCCGGCGGCGGGAGGGGGCCGCTGGCCTGGAAAACTTCTAACCATGTGGCTGTGAAGGTTGCTGGGCTGCCCTCTCCCCCCCATCTCCGCTGCAGCTGCACAGCCTTCAGGAGACGGTGGCCGGAAGGAATAGGGGAGCCATCCTGGCAACCTTTGTAGCCACGCGGCTGCAAAGGTTGCCAAGATGGACCCCCCATCCCTGCCATGGTTGCAATGCCAGCGGCTTTGGGAGGCACTGGCTGGCAGGGAGAGGGGAGCTGGCCCGGCAACCTTTGTAGCCACGTGGCTGCAAAGCTTGCCGAGATGCCCCCCCCATCCAGATGCCCCCCATCCCTGCCGCGATTGCAATGCCAGCGGCTTTGGGAGGTGCTGGCCGGTTGGGAGGGGGGGTAGGCTAGCGCGAATGCTTACCTGTGTGTAGGCAGGAGGCAGTTGGGTGCGCATGGTGAAGGCGAGGCAGGGCAGACGTCTTAGCAGGGAACCGGTTCAGCCAGAGGTCACTACCGGTTCGGGGAACCATGCCAAATTTCCGCTAATGGTTCTCCCGAACCGGTCTGAGCCGGTAGCAACCCACAACTGACTGGCATGCCAACTACTGCATATTAACGGAGCAAACCCCACACTCACTAGCACTGATCATGTTACCTAGTTGGGTAATGAAACGTCTGCAAACAAACAACCAAGCTCAAAGAGATCAAGGATTCCAAAGTGCACTGTGTTAACCTTGCTGTTGTTGTTGTTGTTGTGTATGTGTTATATAGTCGCTAATTGCTATTATGCTATTGTTGTTCTATTATCTATTATATTACTGTTTGTAGGCTGCAAGTTGTTTTTGGCCATATTTCTGGCATGGGAGTATCATAAGCAATTCATTCATTTTTTAAATTCCTTTGGAGCTTCTTTGGAAAGAGAGACAGATTGGTGTTGCGGTTAAGGCACCAGGCTAGAAACTGGGAGACCGTGAGTTCTAGTGTTGCCTTAGGCACAAAACCAACTGCATGACCTGGAACAATAATTTTCTCTCAGTCAATAACAAACCACTGCCAAAATCTCACCAAAAAAACCCCTGCAGAGACCAGTCCAGGCAGTTGTGAGGTATTAAAAACAGACCCAAAAACACCCCCTTATACACACACAAAGAGTTTCTTTGGAGGTCCTTTGTTTGGTGGTGGCGCAGTGGTTAGAATGCAGTATTGCAGGCTAATTCTGCTGACTGCCGATTGCCAGGAATTTGGCAGTTCGATCCTGACCGGCTCAAAGTTGACTCAGCCTTCCATCCTTCTGAGGTGGGTAAAATGAGGACCCTGATGGTTGGGGGCAATAGGCTGACTCTGTAAACCGCTTAGAGAGGGCTGTAAAGCACTGTGAAGCGGTATATAAGTCTAAGTGCTCTTGCTATTTTCAGAAAGCCCACAGATTTAATCCGAACCATACTTTTGGGTCCTTAGCGCATTTGATCTATTCTACTGAACATCCCTAATACCTTATGAACCTTTTTCCTCCCTCAATTTCTTTTTCTAGGAACCTGTCTAGAGTGTGAACATTGTTCTGGCTTTAAGGAAGACTGTACTGGCAAATTAGAGCTGTGTAGCGAGGGCCAAGATACCTGTGCTACCATACAAACGGAAACCATAATAGGTGAGTTTTTTTGGCCAGCAAGTACCTGCCCTCCCCTTTTATCTGCTTTTAATCAATAAACCAATTTTCCTCACTCCAAATTGCAAAAGATTTTCCCCCAAGCCAAGCATCTGCTTTCTTCCTGAGTTATTATGAATATTTCCTGAGAAAGGATGGATGAATTTAATGAGGTGAAGCCTTCCTTGGTGGCTATGGCTGATAACAGAGATATTGTAAGCTTTAAATCAGGGGTGTCCAACCTTGGGCAACTTTGAGACTTGTGGACTTCAACTCCCAGAATTCCCCAGCCATGCATGGCTGGGGAATTCTGGGAGGTGAAGTCCACAAGTCTCAAAGTTGCCCAAGGCTGGACTCCCCTGCTCTAAATCATTTGTAGGGTTTCTGGTTCAATAAATATGGGGTAACCATTAATCTCTGCCAGCATTTCCATGACTGCTTCTCTTGAATGTTCCTATCTAGGAAAAGTGAGCAGCTTCACCATTGTAAAGTCCTGCTATCAGGCCTCCAAGTGTCGCGGGAGCAGCAATGGAAACTCCTTTATAAAAGTTAATGTGAACATTGAATGTAGTTCTTCACCAGCTGGAAAGATGGAAAGTGAAGGCGGCAAAGCACCGGTCCATTGGAGCAATGAATTGCCCGACAATCAACTCCTAGCTGAAGTCTTCAATCGACCCAAATCCAGGGCTGCTGCAGTCCTCAATCTTAATGCTGGCGACCTCAAACCCAAGGAGGGAGAAGTACCTAAAATCACCAAGCCTCCCGTAGAAGCCACCAAGCCTCCCGTAGAAGCCACCAAGCCTTCCATTGAAGTCACCAAGCCTCCTGTTGAAGCCACCAAGCCTCCCGTAGAAACCAACAAGCCTCCCGTAGAAACCAACAAGCCACCCGTAGAAACCAACAAGCCTCCCGTAGAAACCAACAAGCCTCCCGTAGAAACCAACAAGCCACCCGTAGAAACCAACAAGCCTCCCGTAGAAACCAACAAGCCTCCCGTAGAAACCACCAAGACTCCCACTGAAAAAACCACAACAGGGGGGGCCCATCAAACCGTCGCATCCTTTCTTCTGGCTCTCTCTTCCCTTCTGCTAATGAACATCTTCCTCTAAAGAAGCAGCCCCTTGCGCAATCTGAGCCTGCATGGAAGCAAACTTCTCATTTCAGCCCAAACTTTTCTAAAGAGAATCATTACCCTGAGGATCATACAATCATAGGATTCTTTATTGGCCAAGTGTGATTGGACACACAAGAAATTGGTCTCTGGTGTATAAGCTCACAGTGTACATAGTTTCCCCCAAAATAAGACATCCCCTGATAATAAGCCCAATCGGGCTTTTGAGTGCATGGCAATAATAATAACCACTTTCAGGGTTCAAAAAAAATATAAGACAGGGTCTTATTTTTGGGAAAACACGGCATAAACAGCAAGTAATAAGTCATTGATCATAATAAACAAGACATGATTTTCTTCTCCTTCCATTTCTGGATTTGTAACCAGTGGAAAGAAAAAATAATAATTTCTAACTTTAAATGTCGAGGCAAAGGGAAAAAGCAGGAAACAATTTCCAAGATAATCAAAATAAAAACCCATAGCTAAAACTGGCCCTATCTGCATGGAAAATTAGGAGAGAACAGGAAACATGAGTGGTCGTTATGGCCAAGAGCACCTTCACACAGCTTCCTTTGGTGGATAGAATAGAAATAGAAATACTGTAATAGGAACAGGCTAGCTGGGAATTCTGGGAGTTGAAGTCCACAAGTCTCAAAGTTGCCCAAGGTTGGACACCCCTGCTCTAAATCATTTGTAAGGGTTCTAGTTCAATAAAGATGGGGTAACCATTAATCTCTGCCAGCATTTCCATGACTGCTTCTCTTGAATGTTCCTATCTAGGAAAAGTGAGCAGCTTCACCATTGTAAAGTTCTGCTATCAGGCCTCCAAGTGTCGCGGGAGCAGCAATGGAAACTCCTTTATAAAAGTTAACGTGAACATTGAATGTAGTTCTTCACCAGCTGGAAAGATGGAAAGTGAAGGCGGCAAAGCACCGGTCCATTGGAGCAATGAATTGCCCAGCAATCAACTCCTAGCTGAAGTCTTCAATCGACCCAAATCCAGGGCTGCTGCAGTCCTCAATCTTAATCCTGGCGACCTCAAACCCAAGGCGGGAGAAGTATCTAAAATCACCAAGCCTCCCGTTGAAGCCACCAAACCTCCCACGGAAAAACCCGAGCCTCCCATTGAACCCCCCAACCCTCCCACAGAAGCTCCCAAGCCTCCCACGGAAAAACCCGAGCCTCCCATTGAACCCCCCAACCCTGCCACAGAAGCCCCCAAGCCTCCCACAGAAAAACCAGAGCCTCCCATTGAACCCCCCAACCCTCCCACAAAAGCCCCCAAGCCTCCCACAGAAAAACCCGAGCCTCCCATTGAACTCCCCAACCCTCCTGGACAGCTGGTAATGCAGCCTCACAAGATCGTAAATTTTAAACATTATTAGCTGCATTTATTATACATGCAAATATATTTTATATGTAACCCAAGACAATTCTCTTCACTCAATGCAGCTCAGTCAAGCCAAAACCTTGGACATGCCTGGGCTAGAGATTTCCTTTTGTCATTTAGGAAATCAATGAAGATCAGATTAAATAAACAAGATGTGCAGTATGAATGATTGTGCAACTGAGAAACTTCATTCTGATCTGCTTGGGTTTCCTTCCTGGGTTTTTTATAGGTAATTTTACTGACTAGCCTACATGGGTAGATATTGTCTTCTGCCCTTATCCTGACTTATGGATAGGGGGAATTGTACAATGCTCAGGGCTGGGTTCTGATTGTTGTGGTCTATAAACCCTATAAGCAAACAAACAGATGTTTAAAGTCACTTCAATGAGTCTAAAGCAGGAGTGGCAAACAATGGTCCCTTTGTCAACCCTGAAGCTGACCTGGGTGAAGCCATCTTGGAGCTTCAGTGTTGCCACATTGGAGCGAGGGATAGGGAGGGGGGATTAGAGATAGCTGGGCTTGTGTAATCAAAATAAAATACTTTCTCAAGACTTTCTCCTGGGAACCAAGGACATTCTCACACTTGTCCGAGAGAAGGAGGAGTGATGTCACCAGACCAGTGGACGCTGCCTTGATTGGGCCATGTGACTGAAAGTTTGGGGTTGAGGGAAAAACTTTTACTTTTATTTAGGTGAAAACCAAGGGGCCCTTCAGAGTTGGTTTTCACCAGATATGTGCCAATTTGATATTTCCAATGAAGCTATTCTTTGAGGAATTCACCTGCCTTGGGAGTTCTTGCTTGCAATGGATGTATTATTTGGAACCCTGACACCCTTTATGACTTGTGGACTTCAACTCCCAGAATTCCTGAGCTGGCTGAGTTCTGAATTCTGGGAGTTGGAGTCCACAAGTCATAAAGGGACCATCGTTTCCCTGCCTCTGGTCTCAGATGAGTCACTATATTTATCTTTTGAATAGAGCTGTTATGGCAACCTGTTGGGTTTCCAAATCTGTCTCTCCTAGAGAGAGGCTTTCCAAGAAACCGTGTTTTTTCCAACGTTGATTCTTTCCAAATCACTTTCAGGAATAACAACGTTTGTTTGGCATCAATCATCACAAGAATGCAGGCCAACCAAACTGTCTTCTTTCAAACATTATGGCTGTTGAGAAATAGCTCTCTTAGCTTTTTATATAGGTCAGAAAATCACTAACATCAGTCTGAAACAATCCAGGGGGTGGTGGAACAGTTGTGGTGGAACGTAGTCTGGATTCCCGGGAGAGAGGAGTTGACACTGATGGAAATGAGCGGTCCATTCATGGGTCCTATGAAAGAAACCCTGTGGGCAGATGGCTTCAATCATTACCCTAAAACTCACTGTGATTTCTCACACACAAATGCTGGGAAGTTAGATGTGGTCAAATTTTCATGCCTTGCATTAACAGTTTTGCAAGTTAAACAAGGTGTGTCCCTCAAGACCATATGCAGTCTACTCTTTCCATTCCAGGATGTGTTTAATTCAGTAGCCACCTCATATTATTACAGGGCCATAAAAGTATATATTCTCTTTTATAACCTGTGCAGTCCAAAGGGTAGAGCTCACTTCTTTCCTAGTACAATAAACTTCAAATAACTTTGCGGTCCCACCAATCTCTGGCCAGCTGCACGGAACCATGTACTTTACTGCAACAATCCTGACGTAACCACAATTACAAGGAAGGAGACTCGAAACTTTCCCCAAACAGCTGCTGATATGACAAGACCACAAAGGACAGTCTTCCCATTGAGAAGGGCAGGGAGCCTCATCCTATAACTCGAATAGAATAGAATAGAGTGGAGTGGAGTGGAGTGGAGTGGAATAGAATGGAATAGGAGGCTGGTATGGACATGTCCAGAGAGCAGCACCTTCCACCATGGCCAAGACTGCCTACCAACTAGAAATCAATGGCTGGCGATCTCATGGGCATCCAAAACAGAGATGGCAAGACACCATCAACAAAGATATGCAAGCCATGGGCCTGCGCCCTGGAGATGCAGCTGACCGTGCAAAGTGGCGTTCAATGATCCGAAAAGCGGACCCTGCACCTGCGGGAATATGCTAGGAAGAAGAAAAATATTTATTATCATCTTTTCAGACAATGTGTAAAAATGATCATGTTCATAGTTAGTAAGTATATAATCACAATCTAATAAAAACTGATTTTTTTTTCTAATAGATCCATGATGATATGACAATCTCTAACTAGAAGAATGATAAATAATGGTAGCTGCCATGGATGTACAATGTGAGTTCATACAGCATGCCAAGCATGGTCCTCTTTGACACAGTTTCTTGACAAACCACAAAAGCTGGACTCTCACACAGTTTAGGCATAAAACATGGTTTGTAAACCACAGAGATATATTTACACATTACAGTAAGCCAAAAATAAGCTGCTCATATTATTATTTATAGAATAGAATAGAATAGAATAGAATAGAATAGAATAGAATAGAATAATAGGAATATAATTTTATTGACACTTTAAATGCACTTTAAATCAGCATGCATTAAAATGAAATTTCTTGGCATTCAGCTCTCAAAAGATTACCATTATGCATATACTCACATATATGACACAGAGAAACATCACAGTCTAGTTTGGATGTATATTTAGATATATGGCGGGGGGGGGGGAGAATCCTGTGAGTTTACAAGACGGATGGCATAAGGAACAAAGCTTTTACAGAATCTAGTAGTCCTGCTGTAGATAGTTCAAAACCTCCTCCCAAAGTTTAGGGGACAAAACAGGTGCTCACCCTGATACAAAATGCTTTTATTTTGTATAACATAGTTCAAAATAAACAGCATTGTTGAAAATGCTGTTCTCAAATATATTTTTAAGCGGGTGTCTCCAACCCTTAGCGAGTCTAAAAACATCTCAGGATCCCAGTCTTGGGCACTGTTTCTCAACCTTAGAAACTTAAAGATGAATAGAATAGAATAGAGCTGGAAGGGATCTTGGAGGTCTTCTAGTCCAGCCCCCTGCTCAAGCAGGAGAACTTATACCAGAGGTGGGTTCCTCCCGGTTCGCACCGGTTCGCCTGAACCGGTAGCAAACCGCTGTGATGTCACGGAGCAGGTTCTGTCGGTGCCGGTCCGTGGACGCCACCATCTTTTTTTGGAATTTTTGTTTTTTTGGAATTTTTTTGTTTTGGATTTTTTTGCTGATTTTGTCCTGGCACTGCACATGCGCCACCATCTGGGTTTTGGCCTTTTGGGGGGGGGGGAATTTTTTGCAAATTTTCGGCACTGCACATGTGCGTGTGCGCCCATGCGGCATGGCCACGTGGCACGCAATGTGTGCGCAGCCATGCGGCATGCAATGCATGCGCAGCCATGTGGTGCACAATGTGCGCGCAGCCATGCGGGATGCAATGCACACGCAGCCACACGGCGCGGGCGGAAGCGAACCGGTGGCGAGGTAAGTTAGAACCCACCCCTGACCTATACCATCTGTCCAGTCTCTTCTTAAAAACCTCCAGTGATGGAGCGTGGGTGGACTTCAACTCACTGCAGTTGTTAAGTGGATCATGTGGTTGTTAAGCAAATGTGACTCCCTTTGGTGGCTTTGCTTCTCGGAAAACAATTGGGAAGATTACAAATGGTGATCACATGACCCCAGCAGAATGCAACTGTCATAAACATATGCTATTTGCTAAGGGCCCGAATTTTGATCATGTGACCATGGAGATGCTGCGATGGTCGTAAGTATGGAAACCGGTCATACGTCACCTTTTTCAGTGCTGTTCTAACTTCTAATGGTCACTAAACAAATCGGTCTATGAGTATAAAATGGGTTTTATCAGAATATTTGTGCTTTCTAAACTAATCTATTTATCTAATTGATGCCGGCTGGAGAATTCTGGGAGTTGAAGTCCATTACATCTTAAAATTCCCAAGGTTGATCTAGTCCAATCCCCTGTTCAAGGACAGGAATCCATTCCTACAGCACACAATATTTGGAATCCAATGGAGAAAAGCAATGCAAGTTATCTGATTTACACAGACAGCAAGTTTTGTTAGATGGCTAAACCTTTGTTGTGGTCCCTTTTGCTACAGACCTTAAGAGAGCAGGGTTGGTGTTGTGGTTAAGACATCAGGCTAGAAACGAGGAGACCATGAATTCAAGTCAGCCTTAGGCACAAAGGCAGCTCGGGCCAGTCACTTTCTCTCAGCCCTAGGAAGGAGGCAACGGCAAGCCACTTCTGAAAAATCTTGCTTGTTGGTACTTGTCCAGGTAACCTTTGAGCAGAGGTGGTATTCAGCCAGTTCGGACCGGTTCAGGTGAACCGGTAGTATCTACCTGCGGGCGGGCCAGCCCACCCGCCCCGGCCGTATGCCGTCCTATTTAGGGACGTTTTGAAACCGTGCGCGCACGTGCAAGCCGCGTGTGCGAGCAAAGCGCATGCCCTGAAGGCTGCACGCATGCGCGCGCTCACATTTTCGGTGCTGGGCGAACCGGTAGGTAAATTATGTGAATCCCACCTCTGCCTCTGAGAATTAGACAAGATCCAAGAGGAAAACAAAAGTTACTGATATATTTTCCAAGGCTTTCTTGCTAAACCAATGGAGACTTACAGACTGGAAGAAAAGATAGGGAAAGTCACGATCAAATCAGAATGCCTGATAAGCCTTCATATGAGGAAGTGCAATGCAGAAATAGGTTGTAAGCAGCAAGTGCAACCATCCAGATAGAGATACCATAGAAAGTTAAATATAACTGAAATTACGATGGGTTAAAGGTCAACGTATCCAGAGTTCAAGCATCCCAAAGCATCAATGTCACATTATATGAACAGGGGTGTTCAAATATACTGCACATCGATACCAATTAAATATGATTGGGCCTTAGATTTCAGTAAGGAGTGGTTTGGTTGAAGGCCAGGCGTTGAGACACCAGAGGATAATTTAGAACAGGTTTTCATCGATCCGGGGTTCCATTCACAGGTCTGAACCTGCTCCATGCCAATCTCTTCCTTATTGGATGCTCCATGACGCAATTCAGCTTTCCAGATCTCTGGCTGAGAAAAGGGACAGGAGCGAAAGCTTGGGAAACTGTGCACAGATAGTCGATTGTTTGTTTAGCCAACATTCAAAGTTACAATCGCATTTTAAAAAAGGGATTTACAACTGGTCTTCACGCTCATGACCATTGCGGCATCCCCAGGATCATGTGATCAAAATTTGAGCACTTCAATCAGAATAGAGCTGGATCAAAATTCAGACCCTTGACCAGTGATGAAATCAATTTTTTTTTATTACTGGTTCTGTGGGCGTGGCTTGGTGGGCGTGGCAGGGGAAGGATACTGCAAAATCCCCATTCCCTCCCCACTCCAGGGGAAGGATTTTGGAAAATCTCCATTCCCACCCCACTCTGGGGCCAGCCAGAGGTGGTATTTGCCGGTTCTCTGAACTACTCAAAATTTCCGCTACCGGTTCTCCAAACTACTCAAAATTTCCGCTACCGGTTCTCCAGAACTACTCAAAATTTCTGCTAACGGTTCTCCAGATCCTGTCAGAACCTACTGGATTTCACCCCTGCCCTTGACTCATATTTATGATGGCTGCAAAGGGGTCACATGATCCCCTTTTGCGACCTTCTGACAAGCAAAGTCAATGGGAAGGCCTGATTCACTTAACCACTGTGTTACTAACTTAACAACTGCAGGGATTCACTTAACAGCTGTGGCAAGAAAGATTGTAAAATGGGGCAACACTCACTTAACCAGTGACTCACTTAGCAACAGAAATTTGAGGCTCAATTGGGGTCGTAAATCGAGGACTACCTGTAGATCTGAGAACCAACTTGGGGAGGAATTAACCTGAAAAAAATCTATGCATTTGCAAAGAGTTGACACTGACTTGATGGCATAGGATCAATCAATCTTAGGAGTTCATCAAAGAGATGGTACACCCAGATAGATTTGCAAACTTCCTAGGGGAATGGAAAATTAAAAAAAAAAACAATGCCAGAAATTCGTATTAGGAATGGAGACTTGCAAAAATTCTCACACCTTAAGAAATGTGCAAAGAGCATATGTATTAGTGCAGAAAATATGTGCTGTTTTTTTTTTTTTGAAAGGACATGATCTAGATTCTAGATTAAGATGTAGCATTTGGGCTCAGAGATTGTAATCCGTCACTTCTATCTCTTCCCCTGATCTGCAAAGATCCTCTCAATGCATAGGGTTTCTTCTATACCAGTTGCAGGACTCCCAAACCTATACAGAGTTTGTTCCCAGGGCCCCTTAGCTCCATTCATACTCTCTCTTGAGCTCCACTTATGTCCTTTCCAGCAAGAAAAAAAAAAAGCAAAAATAACGGCATTTATTTATTTATTTATTTATTAAATTTGTATGCCGCCCAACTCCCAAGGGACTCTGGGCGGCATGATACAGATTAAAAAATGGTGCTTAATTTGATCACAGATCGGAAATTTTAGGTGAGTTAGAACACGGATACTGAGTAACAGCGACTCCTGGTGGGCCACAATCCTCTCAGTAATTTTTATTTATTGCTGTTTCTGCTATTATTCATTTAGCTGTTGGTTTCATTGCGGTATTTGCTGTCAGAAGGGAACATAAATTGCCCTGAGGCTCCCTAGATTAAAGCAGCCTATAAATTCCAGTGTAAAACTATAAAATAAAAAAAAAGAAATAAGTGTGAGATGATTTGAGTGCAAGTCATTAAAGATTCTCAGTCATCCAGGTCATGGTTATCCCAAAGGTGCTTTTTCAGGAGGCAACTGGATTTTCTTGTTTTTTCTTTGGAAGATGTTTCGCTTCTCATCCAAGAAGCTTCTTCAGCTCTGAGTGGATGGTGGGGAATGGAAGGATTTATATTCCTTGCAGACAGCTGGTCATTTGCATCCTTTCAGAGAGTTGAAGCACTTGGAGGTTTATCTTTAGCTGAAGAAGCTTCTTGGATGAGAAGCGAAACGTCTTCAAAAGAAAAAAACAAGAAAGTCCCGTTGCCTCCTGAAAAAGCACCTTTGGGACAACCATGACCTGGATGACTGAGAATCTCTACAGACTTTTAGCTATGCAATTTGGGATGAACCCCCTTTGAATGATGTGAGAGTAGGAATGGATTTCCAGAGGAAAAATTGCAGACTACAAGAACCAGGAGCACCACTCAGCTGACCCTGAGGACACAGATAAACCCCCAAATGCTTCAAAGAGCACCTTTGGGATTTGAGCGCAAGGTAACTCAATCTAAGCCCCAGCCAAGCAATGAAATTATATATCTCATCTCATATATCATATCATCATATCATATCATATCATATCATATCATATCATCATATCATATCATATCATATCATATCATATCATATCATATCATATCATATCATATCATATCATATCATATCATATCTCATATCTCATATCTCATATCTCATATCTCATATCTCATATCTCATAGCTCATATCTCATATCTTATCTTATCTTATGTNNNNATCATATATCATAATCATATCATAGAGTTGTCCAGTCTGGTATAAATCAACACATACTAGGAAAGTAGATGTTGCTCTGAATGAAGCTAACAGAATTATTTTTTTAAGCTTTAAAAAGTTTTTATTAAATATAAAAAAATCAATGTCTACATAAACAGTGTGTTGTCTGAGTACAGTTAATTCTGAGAAATAGTAATCATAATAACAGTAATATTCATAACAGTAATATTGATCACATGATAATAATAGTATTTGCTTATCCATTTTAACACGCCTTCCTTGTGTAATTAATCATTCTCTTATGCTTCCAGATTTCTAACTTCTGTTTCTGCTAGTTAGCCATTGATAAAACTAATCCCATGTTAAAAAATATTCAGTTTCTTCCTTCTCCTTAATTTTAAGTGTTAGTCTATAAAGTTAGCAGAATTATTACAGGAAGCCTTAAACCTACCCCTCTAGATAAAATCTACCACCTAGCTGGCATTGCCCTGCCAAAAACAGCAGCATACAGAGAGACGCTCAAATCATCAACACCCTCTCTATGGCCTACAACAACTCAGCAGAGACTAAAATCTAGGGAAAACTTTGAAGAATTCGAAAGCAGAGAGGACCTATGGAAAGCTACACAAAACCAACACCGGATGGAACCAAGGTCTGACGAAAGCTGGGAAGCATGGAAATCATTGAATAGACTGCGCACAGCTACAATAAGGCCCAGAGACACTCTGGACAAATAGGGTTATCCGGTGGCTTTTGCCCTTTGCGATTATGGTGACATGCAGACCATAACACATATGTGTACCTGCCCTTTGTGTCCCGATCAGTGTACATTTGAGGACCCTCATGGCAGCGTGACAGAACGCAATTAACGTTGCTAGTTTCTGGGCAAGATCTGTTTAATTTGTGTATATTTTAATCTTGTATTTTATATTTTACATTTTATGTCATATAGTATGCCTTAAGGGGGTCCTTGTTGCTCTCTGAGCTTGCTTGTTTTCTTGCAGACATTTCATTACCCAAACTAGGTAACATCATCAGTATTTGATGCTGATGATGTTGTTACCTGGTTTGGGTGATGAAACGTCTGCAAGAAAACAAGCAAGCTCAGAGAGCAACAAGGACCCCTCATGTCAACCCTGAGCTACAAATATTCTCCTTTATAAATAGTATGCCTTATTTTAATTGTGATGCTTCTGACATGAATAAGAAAACAACATCATAGCATGGCATGGCATGGCATGGCATGGCATGGCATGGCATGGCATGGCATGGCATGGCATGGCATGGCATGGCATAGCGGCATAGCGTAGCATAGCATAGCGTAGCATAGCGTAGCATAGCATCATATCTCATATCAATCATAGTGTTTTAAATGCATTTTTTTTTACTTGGGTTCTTTCATTCTGCCTTTTAATTTTAAGCTGTTTATTTTAATCTGGTTTTTTTTTCCTTCTTGAAAACACTGCTGGCCTTTATCATTCTTAATTAGGCATCTCTTAAATTTCATAAAACCAATTCCTGAAAAGGAAATTCTTTCCCTTTTGTAGCCAATACATGACAGAATTTTGTGCCACCTTACCACTGAATGCATTATGTCTACTCTTCAAGGTGCCCTTAGATTCTCTCTGTTGTGTTAAACTTTACATGACTTTTCACTGCTCCTTTGAACATAGGAGGCATCTTGAGGTGAACACCTTTGCAAAAATACATCAGTCTTTGAGGTGATACAAAAACCACTTCCTTTTCCGGAACAGGTTTTATGAAACTTCGTAAGAGAGGCCCAATTAAAAGCCAGTTTGGTCTAGTGATTAAAGCACCAGGCTAGAAACTGGGAGACCGTGAGTTCCAGTCCCGCCCTAGGCATGAAAGCCGGCTGGGTGCCTGATTTGGGTTCAGGGAGGAGGCAATGGCAATCAACTTCTGAAAAACGTTGCCAAGAAACTGCAAGAACCAGACACGACTGCACGGAAGAAAAGAAACTTAATTATGCTTTAGAGCAGGGTTTCTCAACATCTTGAAAGTTTCCACGGTTGAGAAACGCTGCTTTCCCCACCCAAGGCAAAAAAACCAACAATAACCAAAACCTCAGTTTCAGGAAACGATGAGTGAAGTCAGAGGATGGGAACACATCTGCAAAGAGAGGTACCTCCCAAGTGGTTTCGGCCACACAAAAACTGACCCTGCCAGTTCTGAAATTCAGATGCATTGTCTGCCTTTGTTCTTTCAGCCCAGGTTCTCTTTGGTCCTAGAGCAGAGGTGTCAAACTCAAGGCCCGGGGGCCGGATCCAGCCCACAGGGTGCTTAGATCTGGCTCGCGGGCCGCCCTGGAAACAGCAAAGGACCTGCCCGCGGTGCTTCTGCCAGCGAAAACGGAGCTCGGGAGGGCTGCCCGCAGCCCTCCTGAGCTCTGTTTTTGCTGGCAGAAGGTTGCAGGAGGCCGTCGCAGCCGAAATCGGAGCTTGGGAGCTCCGTTTTTGTTGTCAGAGCGCTCGGGCCACCACAGGTGCCCCCGACACGAGTGACGTTGAGCTGGCTATGCCCATCCTGGCCCCCCAAGGTCAAACACAACCCTGATGCAGCCCTCAATGAAATCGAGTTTGACACGCCTGTCCCAGTGCAATGCCAGTCCAGTAGAGACCTCTACTTTTACTTTACTTTACTTTTATTTGCATTTCTATGCCGCCCAACTCCCAAGGGACTCTGGGCAGCTTACAGCAAATATAAAAAACTTATTAAAATAAAGAAAGCTTATTAAAAAGATACATAATAAAAAACATTTAAAAACAATTAAAAACCTATACACACCTTTTCATGGCCGGATCTCGCCAAATTGCAGAAGCGAGATCAACGGCCCCAAGCCTGCCGCAAAAGCCAGGTCTTCACCGCTTTCCGGAAGGCCAACAGTGTGGGGGTAGTCCGGATCTCAGGAGGTAACTGGTTCCAGAGGGCTGGGGCAGCCACAGAGAAGGCCCTCCCCCGCAGGCCCGCCAGCCGGCACTGTTTAGCTGACGGGACCCGGAGGAGCCCAACCCTGTGGGATCTTACCGGTCGCTGGGAGGTATGTGGCAGAAGGCGGTCTCGAAGATAACCTGGCCCTGAGCTATATAGGGCTTTGAAGGTAATAACCAACACCTTGAATTGTGCCCGGAGACCAATAGGCAGCCAGTGCAGCTCG
>QLTV01004394.1:661333-674515 GCA_003457575.1 Thermophis baileyi
CTCCCCCGTTCTCCTTTTTCCCCCTTGGTGGCGAAAGCAAATGGATCGTAGCTTCCTCCTCTGTGTAAACTTCCTCCTACGAAGCTCTGTAGAAGCAGAGTCAAGTGTCATTCCAGAAGTTTTTGGCCCCCAATGAATCCATCCCAGAATGCTTCTCTTCTCCTCCATGTTTTAGAACAGGGGTCGGCAACCTGCGGCTCTGGAGCCGCATGTGGCTCTTTCATCCCTCTGCTGCGGCTCCCTGTCTCCCGTCGGCTCCACAATTGATAGGGCTTTCGGTTAGGACTGGTAGAGGAAAAAGGACACCGTGCTAGGAGGAGACTCTATGGTGGGGGAACCGGACTTCCGGTCGGCAGAGGAAAAAGGACGGCACCCTAGGAGGAGACTCTATGGTGGGGGAACCAGACTTCCGGTCGGCTCCAGAATTGAATGGGAGGCTTCCGGTTAAGACCTTTGTGGCTCTTTGAGTGTTTAAGGTTGCCGACCCCTGACCTAGAGGTACCTCTCCAAGATATTAGACTTGGAGATGCCAGCCATTGAGCTGGGTGCTTCTTGAGGCTAAGCAAGCATCCTACTACAGTTTTGAGATCCTTAGTCACAAAAGGAGTCCCACAAAAGCTGTCTTTGTGCACTGCTAGGCTAGGGGAAGACCTAAAGATCACCAAATATGAAATCTTCTCTCTTGGCAGGAGGAAAAAACATGTCGATTATAGGAAAGGGCTGCTATTTCTCAGAGAACTGCACCTCTGCATCTGTTTTGGTGACTTTTGGAGAAGGAGAATTCCTCAGGAAAAGCACCCTCTGTTGCTCAGGAGAAGACTGCAGAGAAGATTCTCTTCCATGTAGGTCTTTTCTTCTTTTGCTCTGCCAGTCATCTCCATCCAACAACGTCACTCCAAACCTTCATTGATATCATCTCAAAAGAACTGGGAAGTTGCCATGCCCTCCAAGAACTTCAAGTACCAGAATTCTCCACTAGAGGCCCCGTTGAGTATTGCAATTCAGAATGATCGAGAGCAGAGGTGTCCAACCTTGGCAACTTTTAAGACATGTGGACTTCAACTCCCAGAATTCCCCAGCATGCCTATCTGTGAAATTGAAGTCCATCGGTCTTAAACTTGCTAAGGTTGGATATCCCTGATCTGAAGGACTACAGTTTCCTATCTTTGATACAATCCTTGAATTGCAAATTAGATGTTTCCGTTTTTTTCCCTTTGCAAGATGGGTAAACAACTTTATCTGAGGGCTTGTAGGATTCTTTGAAGACTGCATCAATAGTGTTGGGAAGGAATAGAATAGAATAGAATAGAATAGAATAGAATAGAATAGAATAGAATAGAATAGAATAGAATAGAATAGAATAGAATAGAATAGAATAGAATAGAATAGAATAGTAATGCTAAGACCCTTAAGGCATATTTTTGAATAGAATAGAGCTGGAAGGGACTTTGGAGGTCTTCTAGTCCAGCCCCCTGCTCAAGCAGGAGAACTTATACCATTTCAGACAAGTGACTGTCCAGTCTCTTCTTACAAACCTCCAATGATGGAGCAGTCATGATTTCTGAAGGCAAGGTGGAAATGTTTATTTATTTAGCAATAGCAATAGCAATAGCACTTAGACTTATATACCGCTTTACAGTGCTTTACAGCACTCTCTAAGCGGTTCACAGAGTCAGCATATTGCCCCCAACAATCTGGGTCCTCATTTTACCCACCTCGGAAGGATGGAAGGCTGAGTCAACCTTGAGCCGGTGAGATTTGAACCGCTGAACTGCTGAACAGTCAGCTGAAGTAGCCTGCAGTACTGCACTCTAACCACTGCGCCACCTCGGCTCTTATTCGGTTTAATTGATTAAAATAAAACCTTACAAGTAAGTCAAGGCAGTGAACATATCCAGTATCCTATTTCTCCCACCACAATAAGGTGGGTTGTGAGGTGGGTTGGACCGTGGGGATACTGCATCAGTCGCAGAGGTGGGTTCCTCCCAGTTCGGACCAGTTCGCCCAAACCGGTAGCGACCCACTGGTGACGTCACGATGATGTCATGGAACCGGTTCTGTCGGTGCCGATCCATGGGTGCCACCATCTTTTATTTTTATTTTTTGGGGGGGAATTTTTTTGGGGGGGGAATTTTTTTCTGGGTTTTTTCTTCTGCGCATGCGCAGAAGCCGCCATCTTTTGCACTGCGCATGCGTCGCCATCTTGTTTTCGGCTGGGGGTTTTTGGAAATTATTTTTTTGGGGATTTTTCGGCACTGCGCATGCACGCAAGCGCCCATGAGGCGCAGCCATGCGGCGCGGGAGGAAACGAACCGGCTGCGAGGTAAGTTAGAACCCACCCCTGATCAGTCATAAGTATGAGGACCGGTTGTAAGTCACTTTTTTTTCAGTGCCATTGTAGCTTGGAACGGTCGCTAAACGAATAGTTGTAAGTCAAGGACTGTCTGTATAAAAAATGCAGGAGTAGATTTGAGAGCAACTATGGATGATAAATGCCTAGAGAGGCCTAGAAAACTGATGGAACCAATGATCACAAGAGGGTTGTTTGTTTTTGAACTCAAATGTTGATTTAATTAATTGGGCTCATTTTTTTTTCAGGGCCACCAATAAATATGACAGCCAATGGGAAATACTGCCCAGCCTGCTATTCTGAATTTGAGCCATGTCCAGTGAAGACAGTCAAGTGCACTGGATCTGAAAATTACTGCCTGGATTTGCTTGGGCATAAATATTCTGGTAATTCTGAGGTTATATTATGAATACGTTCATACATCACCTTAAAACATATTGACTGCGTTGGTCACCACACTATAAAAAAAGAGGTTGAGATTCTGCAAAGAGTGCAGAGAAGAGCAACAAAGATGATTAGGGGACCGGAGGCTAAAACATACGAAGAACGGTTGCAGGAACTGGGCATGGCTAGTCAGTGAAGAGAAGGACCAGGGGAGACATGATGGCAGTGTTCCAATATTTGAGAGGCTGCCACAGAGAGGGGGGGGGTCAACCTGTTTTCCAAAGCACCTTTGGAAAGGAATAATGGATGGAAACTGAACAAGGAGAAATAAGGAGACATTTTCTGACAGTGAGAGCAATCAACCAATGGAACAGAAGTTGCCTTCAGAAGTTGTGGGAGCTTCATCACTGGAAGCTTTCAAGAAGAGAGTGGACTGCCATCTGTCAGAAATGGTGTAGGGTCTGCTTGGGTGGAGGGGGGTTTGACTAGATAACCTACAAGGTCCCGTCCAACTTTGTTAATCTGTTAATCTGTTAACCTTGGTTATGTTTCTCTGTGGGTATATGTGGCTTAGGTGGGATCCTCACCCATACAATGGCGGGAACTGGATATGTATAATCTAATGAAGAGAAAAATTAGGGGTGACATGATAGCCGTCTTCCAATATTTGAATGGTGGTCACAGAAGGGGGGGGGTGTCAACCTATTTTCCAAAGCACCTGAAGGCAGGACAAAAAGTAATGAATGGAAGCTTATTGAAGAGAGATCTAACCTAAAATTAAGGAGAATTTTCCTATCAGTGAGAATAATCAGTGGAACAGGGTATTCCAGAAGTTGTGGGTGCTCCATCACTGGAGGTTTTCAAGAAGAGACTGGACAGCCATTTGTCCAGAATCATGTAGGGTCTCTTTCTTAAGCAGAGGGTTGGACTAGAAGACCTCCAAGCTTCCAACTCTGTTATACTGTTACCTGTACCAAACCATCATGTTACACTATGATATGGTTTATATTCACATGTTTTGACACTTTGTTAAACAAGTTGAAAAATTAGTGTGTTGTGTTCGGCAGCCACTAAGTGGATGAGTGGACTTCTTAGGTTGTCATCACCAGGCTCTGTGTGACTTTCCTTTTTGTTTGTCATATTTAGAAAAGCACATCACTCTGAAAGGTTGCACAACGGACTCCATCTGCAATGCTTTACACTCTGGAAAAGTGAACTTGTTTGATACGGATACTGTCAATTGCCGGCCAGCCAACCAGGTGTCCCAGCTGACAGGATGTCTCTTCCTCTCTCTCGCTGCACACCTGCTGATGAAGGTTCTCTTGTGATGCCCCTCTTGGAAAAAGCAGCCATTAAAGGTTCCTTGTTTCTCCTTCTTAGAAAGAAGAACATAGAACATGGAAGTGGCATTTCACCGAGACAGATCTTTGAGTCTACTCGTTCAGTTTTCTCACTTGCTGACCAGCGCAAGGTCTCCAGAGGAAATGCTGGGACTTAAATTTGGACCCTCTTTTTAACCAATGAGGAACAGCTTGCTAAGTCATAAATACGCAGAAACAAAATTTCTCCTGGAAAATGCCTGTACTTAATAGACGTGTGCAAGGTAGAGTGGCCATCCAGGGTGATCTTCCTTGACTTAGGATTTTGTCTTGGAGGATGGGACTTCTACAGACTTATCACCCGTGTGCAGAAACTGCTGCTTTTACACAAATAAAGTTTGGCCATATCACTCTGGTACTGTACTAAGAAGGTGGAGAGCTCTGTGTCTCTCCTGCAAAGCCATCTTCTGAAGATTTGCACAACTTAATGCTTAAAACCTGGGATCTGTTACCAGGTTAGTGTATATAGCAGGGGTGTCAAACTTGATTTCATTGAGGGCCGCATCAGGGTTGTGTTTGACCTTGGGAGCCGGGGTGGGCGTGGCCAGGGTGTGTGTGGCCAGCTTGACATCACTCGTGTCGGGGGCGCCTGCGGTGGCCTGGCAGGAGGTTGTCGGGGCTGAAAATGGAGCCTGGGAGGACCGCACGCGGCCCTCCCGAGCTCCATTTTCACTGGCAGAGGCACCGCGGGCTGGTCCTTTGCTGTTTCTAGGGCAGCCCCACAGCCAGATCTAAGCACCCTGTGGGCCGGATCTGGCCCCCGGGCCTTGAGTTTGACACCCCTGGTATAGAGTAATGGTGGCATTCACATGACAATCTAATCAGGTCTGCTGACAATATGTTAGGCTTGGTTAGTTTTTAACTCTGGTTTCTGGATGCATATGAAGTTTGATGCGATGTATGAAGCCAGGCTGGTTTCATAAATATTGCTCAATTTTTGTGCAATCACGCTATTGCAAATATTGTGCAAATTGTATGGGTTTACAGTAATCGTGATAGCATGTTCTGCCAATGAGCAAGCAGTGTTAAACTTCTGTTTCAGATGGACCAAATGCTTGACTCGGTTCAAGGTAAAATCCCTCGTTTTCCTCCTTTCCTGCTGGATATTTGGGGGAAATGTTAGATACCCATTGAACTTTACTCAAAGCTGTTTGAATCTCTGAGAGACACCTCCAGACCTCCAAATAAAATAAGATTTTAAACTCGATGAGCTCTTGCAAGAGTTTGATGGTCTCATGGGTGATCTCATGAAATATTGGGGAATTGGGATGAGAGGACATTACGCAAGACAGTGCCCAAGATACCTTGCCAAGCCTTGAGTGAGGCTAACTGTGCTGTAATAAAGGAAAATTCATTTCAGCCCTTTAAGATCAGTTGGTTTTATGCCTTAAAATATTGAAACCCTATCACAAGGGTGTCAAACTCAAGGCCCATGGGGTGCTTAGATCTGGCCCTCAGGACCGCCCTGGAAACACCGAAGGACCGGCCCGCGGTGCCTTTGCCAGTGAAAATGGAGATCCATTTTCGCTGGCAGAGGGTTGCCGGAGGCCGTCGCAGTTGAAAACGGAGCTCAGTTTTCACTGGAAGAGCGCTCAGGCCACCACAGGTGCCCCCGATACAAGTGACGTTGGACTGGCCATGCCCACCCTGGCCATGCCCACCCCGGCCCCCTGAGGTCAAACACAATCCTGATGCAGCCCTCAATGAAATTGAGTTTGACACCCTTGCCCTACCAGGTCCTTCAAAGGAAGCTCAGCCTTTTGACCATCTTCTACCATGATGTGATTCTTTGTGACTTTTGATCGGCTCCTTGTAAATCCTGCACTTGGTTCCTGTATCTCTTTTTCCTTTCTGGGGAGTCCTCCTTCATTCTTCATTGCAGTAGACAGACAGATGGACAGGCAGACAGATCTCCTCTAGATCAAGCAGACTTCAGCTCAGCCTTTTCTATGTGGTCCTCATTGCCAATTAATCTCAGCAATGACCACACTGGCTTGAAATTCTAAAAGATGGAGTCCTCGTATCTAGAGGCTGCCCATTGACAAGCCATGATGACTATCAATGACAGGCCATACAAATCCCACCTTTACCTACTTATGTCAAAGCAATTAGCATAAGTATATGCAGCCATATACTTATATGCCTGGGGATGCGGTGGTTCAGTGGCTAAGACGCTGAGCTTGTCGATCAGAAAGTTCGGCAGTTCGAATCCCTAGCGCCGCGTAATGGAGTGAGCTCCCGTTACTTGCCCCAGCTTCTGCCAACCTCGCAGTTCGAAAGCATGTAAAAATGCAAGTAGAAAAATAGGGACCAACTTGGAGGTAACAGCGTTCTGTGCGCCTTCGGCGTTTAGTCATGCCGGCCACATGACCACGGAGATTTCTTCGGACAGCGCTGGCTCTTCGGCTTAGAAACGAAGATGAGCACCGCCCCCTAGAATCGGGAATGACTAGCACATATGTGTGAGGGGAACCTTTACCTTACTATGCATACAAATATACATCAGGTCCTTCCCCAGTCTTCCCATAATTGACATGAACTTCCTCTTATCTTATGTATGCCTACTCTGGTCTTCCAAGATCTTCCCACTGCAGTCCGTTATTTCAATGGCTTATTGGACATTATTTTCGGACATTCCCTCTTTTGTGGCAACCCCTGAGATATCGGAACACTGCTATCATGTCACCCCTAGTCCTTCTTTTCATCAGACTAGACATACCCAATTCCAGCAACCAGTCCCCTAATCATCTTTGTTGCTCTTCTCTGAACTCTTTCTAGAGTCTCAACATCTTTTTTTACATCATGATGACCAAAACTGGATGCAGTATTCCAAGTGTGGCCTTACGAAGGCATTATAAAGTGGTATTAACACTTCACGTGATCTTGATTCTATCCCTCTGTTAATGCAGCCTAGAACTGTGTTGGCTATTTTGGCAGCTGCTGCACACGGCTGGCTCATATTTAAGTGATTGTCCACTAGGACTCCAAGATCTCTCTCACATTTACTACTATTGAGCGAGGTACCACCTATAGGTGGCCTATAGTATACACCTATGGCAATATCATTTCCCCTCCCCCTTTTATATTGACCCAAATGCATTCAAGAGAGTTTTCATCATTGTTGTGCTCTATTTCTGTAGAGATGTAGTTATTTCTTATATATAGTGCAGCTCCACCTCCTCTTTTGTTTGGTCTGTTTCTTTTAAATAATTTAAATCCCGCTAGCCTAGGGGTATCAACCACAATTTCATTGAGGGCCACATTAGAGCTGTGGTTGACCTTGGGGGGCCAGGTGGGTTTGGCCGACTGGGTGGGCATGGCTGACTGGGTGGGCATGGCCAGCTTGACACCACTCACTGGGCGTGGCCGACTGGGTGGGCATGGCCGACTGGGTAGGCGTGGCCAGCTTGACACCACTCCCGAAACTGCTGGCATGTTTGGCATTTTCCTCTTTGCACTGGGTAGACCAGGCCGAAGCCATGCTGGCCCAATGTTTCCTCTTTGCATTGGGCAGACCAGGCTGAAGCAACGGGGGCCAGCCCCTTACATTTTCCAGGACGGCCCACCGGGCCGGATTCGACCACATCGCGGGCTGGATCCGGCCCCTGGGCCTTGTGTTTGACACCCTTGCTCTAGCTGTATGTTCCATTTGTGGGTTTCATCCCACCAAGTTTCCATAATGGCAACAATATCATACCCACCCTCATTTACTTGAATTTCTAATTGCCTTCAGCAGCCTGGGTGTCACCAAAGGTGTGTGTGTGAGAGCGGTGATCCAGCTACAGCACAGAGTAATCAGTTGCTAACCACAAATGTTCAGATCTCCTTTTCACCAAAAGTGAAAGGGGAAGGTCTTATTTTGGGCAATGATTTAGCTCGATTCCGATCGTAGATGCTGGCTGGGGAATTCTGCAAGTTGGCATCCTCACATCTTAAAGTGGTTGAGAAACACGGACCTCAAGTAGCATGTTGTGCCTCTCATTCTGAAAAATACAAACAGCAATTGTTAACAAAAATCCTTGTTCCTCTTTGGGTTAACAATGAAAAAAGAAAAAAGGAACAGGGTAATGTGTTTTTTTTTTTTTTTTGGCAGCCAGCAAAAAGTTTCAGCTTCCTTCAGGAACTTTGTCTCACTTTGGTGCTCAGTTTTACTTTCTCCATCCACTCTAACAGAACAATGAGGGCTTACATGTTTTGCACCCTTCCTTCCTAAATAAATATTATTTATTTATTGTACTTAATGGCTTTTAGTGTTTTATTGTTGCTGTTGTTTCCTGGAAGGTTTCTAAAAAATTTTTTTTAAAATGCATACCGTTAGAAGGAATTCTTACTGGCATCTGAACTTGGTTTCTTTCTGACAGACTATTTATTCCAAGACTAAATGACATTAGGGCCGTGATGTAGGAGAGGGAAGTTTGGTTCAGCTGCTTGTGGAATTTTATAACCCACACAAAATACTTTGCTGGTTAGAAGGACAAGAAATAAATCTAAGCCAGCGCTTTCCTACCGTAGTTTTATTGTGTTAAAGCCATTTCCCCATCTCTATCTGCAAGACAGGAAAAGAGGGTTAAGAAAGTTGAAGAACAATGTCAGATTAAGGAAAGTTTCTTGTCTACAAGATTTCTTTTTCTGGGATGTTTTCCAACTCAACAATGTTCAATTCTCCAGCGCTAGAATTCTCCAGCGGTTTCCCACCCTCTCTCCAGTGTTCAGATCAGTGGTTTCTTCCCCCCACCTCCAAACTTGGCAACTTTAAGATGTGTGGATTTCAGCTCCCAGAAATCCCCAGCCAGCAATTTAGCGATCGAGCAATTTGAAATTGTGATCGCTAATCTCTGGTTTTCCAAGCTTGCGCAAGAAGTTTAAGAATACAATGGTATCTCAGTTACAAATATTCCCAGATATTGCTGGCTATTTACATTCATTGCAATCTGATTACAATGTAGGTCCAGAGTCAGAACAGAATAAAGGGGGTGCGGGGGTGGGGAGAGAAACTCAGGATGTGAAAATATCAGCATCTGATTACTCTTTGAAGGAGCTTGAAACAAAACAGCATAGGTTTTTTCCCTCATCAGAGTAAATTTAGGGCAATGTGATTTTTGCGGCTTTAATCAAAGACTCTCTGAAATCATGGGTGGCGCTAGAATTTAATTAGATTAGCAACAGCAATAGGATTTAGACATATACTGCTTTACATTGCTTTACAGCGCTCTCTAAGCAGTTTTACAGAGTCAGCCTATTGCCCCCAATAACCACTCTAACTCTAATCTGCCCTCTAACCACTGCGCCACCACGGCTCTTAAGCCATTAGCCAGCTCTTATGCAAAACACATTTGATTTTTAAGACTTTCAAACCAGGAAACAGAGCTCTTTATCCTGGATGAAGGAAATCCTTTAAATTAGAAGCATGCTCAGAAGTCAGCTCCTAGATTTGGGACACATTGGGGAACAATCATCTCCCAGTGTTTTTCAATCTTGACAACTTAAGATGCGTTAACAGAAGAGAAACAGAATAACAGAGTTGGAAGGGACCTTGAAGGTCTTCTAGTCCAACCCCCCGCTTAGGCAGGAAACCCTATACCATTCCAGACAAATGGTTAATGATTATCTCTTTTTAAAAGGCTCCAGTGATGGAGCACCCACAACTTCTGAAGGCAAGCCATTCCACTGGTTGATTGTTCTTACTGTCAGGAAATTTCTCTTTGGTTGCTTTTCTCCTTAGTTTCCATCCATTGCTTCTTGCTTAAAGAGCCGAGGTGGCGCAGTGGTTAGAGTGCAGCACTGCAGGCTACTTCAGCTGACTGCTAGCTGCAGTTCAGCGGTTCAAATCTCACCGGCTCAAGGTTGACTCAGCCTTCCATCCTTCCGAGGTGGGTAAAATGAGGACCCAGATTGTTGGGGGCAATATGCTGACTCTGTGAACCGCTTAGAAAGGGCTGTAAAGCACTATAAAGCGGTATATAAGTCTAAGTGCTATTGCTATTGCTATGTTTTGTCTTCTGGTGCTTTGGAGAATAGCTTGACTCCCTCTTCTTTGTGGCAGTCCCTCAAATATTGGAACACTGCTATCATGTCACCCCTAGTCCTTTTTTTCCCCACTGTACTAGACATACCCAAATCCTTGCAACTGTTCTTCATATGTTTTAGTCCCCCTAATCCTCTTTGTTGCTGTTCTCTGCATTCTTTCCAGCGTCTCCACATCCTTTGTATATTGCGGTGACCATAATTGGATGCAGTCTTCCAAGTCCTGGCCTTACTAAGGAATTAAAAAGTGGTAGTAGCACTTCTCGTGAACTTGATTCTATCCGCCTGTTAATTCAGCCTAAGATTGCATTGGCTCTCAGCACACTGCTGAGTCATATTTAAGTGGCTGTCTTCTCTGTTGAGCCAAGTTTTATCTAACCTGTTTCTGTACATTGCAATTCTGGGAGCTGAAATCCACACATCTTAAAATTGCCAAGTTTGAAAAGCATTGGTTTTCGATACACTGTTGCCAACTATCAAACACAACTTGAAACACCCAACCGTTAGAAAACTTTCTCTTTCACTTGAGGTCATGCGCTCTTTCCTTTCCCAGGGTTTGAGGGTAAGTGTTAAAAAGTAGCATGTGAAATGTGCTGCTCTTGTCGTTTCGGAGAAATAGAAACCAGAGAATATGTTTTGTTTCTTGCTTGTTCTTGTTTTTGAGGAATGCACACCAGATTTATCTTCTCTCTCATTTGCAGATCTGATTGTGCAAGTTTGGCCTAAGCCCAGATGCTGTTTGAAAATGAATTGACGCTACCGCACCCTTGATTTAAATGTACTGCAGCCATATGTGCAACCCATATGTGCATGCGCAGAGGGTAAAAGAACCCAAATGGTGGCGTCCGGGCGGGTGGGCGAAGTCTCCCGCTTCCGTCGCTACCGGCTGTCCGGCGACCCGCAGGCACGGCTGAACCGGGAGCATTTCACCCCTGCGGTGACGGTGGCACCAAGATGGCGGGCTAGTGAGCGCTTAGGCGACCCCTGTGAAATGGTCGTTCGACCCCCAAAGGGGTTGCGACCCACAGGTTGAGAACCGCTGCAATACGGGATCATAGAGCTGGAAGGGACCTCGGAAGTCTTCTAATCAACTTCCTGCTCAAGGCAGGAGCCTTACACCATCCTAGTCAAGTGGTTATCCAGTCTATTTTTGAAAGTCTCCAGTGATGGAGCACCCACAACTCAATGGAGCAAGCTATTCCATTGACTAATTGTTCTCACTGTCAGAAAAGTTCTCCTTACTTCTAGGTTGGATCTGTCCTTAACAATCTTCCACCCATTACTTTTTGTCCTGCTCTCTGGTGCTTTGGAGAATAAGTCAATCCCCTCTTCTCTATGACAGCCAGTGGTGCATTGCTGCTGGTTCGGACTGGTTCTTTAGAACCGGTAGCGGAAATTTACCGCTGCTCGCCAAACTGGCAGCAAAGACTGGCGGTCCATGCTCCCGAACCGGTCCTCCAGTTGCCACGGCTTGAAAAATAACCCTCTGCGCATGCGCAAAGGCTTCTGCGCATGCGCAGAGGGTTATTTCCGGGTGTTTTGCGTGATGCGACGGGCACGTGTGCGCCAGCGAAGCGATGGCGCGTGCACAAAACGTGCACTTCCGTCGCGATCAGAACCGGTAGGGAAGGTAAGTGGAACCCACCCCTGATGACAGCCCCTTAGATACTGGAAGATGGTTATCATATCTCCCTGATTCTTCTCTTCAATAGGCTAAACGAATTCAATGAGACTTGTACAAAAAAGGGGAGGGGAGGGAAGGAAGTCTCTAAACATCAGAACTGTCCAGGCTCTACATTTTAAACTGAACCACCATCTCAGCTGCGTTTTTTTTCTTTTTTAATCTTTGCATTTTGATCCCTTCTCTTCCTCAAGTTCACTCTTCTGAGTGGCTCAAGTTCAAGCTAATCATTTTGTATACATTTGCAGCCTAAGCAAGAAAGGAATGTCATTGAACTTACCAGCATATCCTGACGGGTAAGCGCGCGCGCACACACACACACACACACACACACACACACACAGAGAGAGACACATCTGGATGCAAGTGCTGCATATTTATGGGAGACTTACAAACACTGAGTAAAATAGGCCTCTCACATCTTCACCCAGGTTCCTTATAGGCTTGCAACTTCAACTGAATATCAAATAATTTTTTAAAAATTGAATTAAAAGTTCTTTCAGCATTTCACAACACTGCCAAACAGGGAAGCTGGATGCATTCTACATCAGTGCAGAAATCCAACCAAACAGAACTAAAAAAAAAAAACATGTCTGTAAATAGGCAGGGCAAAACAGAGGAAGGATGATTTTAGGAGACTGGCTTCTGCTCCTTACTCAAGCAAAGAGCGGTGAATGCACGCAGAAGGTGGCTTCTTTGAAACAAGGCCTTTCCAAACAGATATGAAGCCATTGCACTCCAGGATTGTAACTGTATTTGTGCCTTGTACAAAGCTATGGTTGTTCAGCTGTGGTCTGCGGAGTAGACTAGGTTCATACCAGCGGTGAAATCTACTTACCTTCCCTACCGGTTCGGAAGTGCACGCTTCGTGCATGCTCCGCTTGCGTGTGTGCTTTTTCACCCTCTGCGCATGCGCAGAACGCTTTGCGCATGTACAGAGGGTTAAAAAAAAGAAAATGGCGGCATCCGGGCGGGTGGGCGAAGCCTCGCGCTGCCGTCGCTACCGATTCTCCGAACCACCGTCAGCTACCACTACCGGTACGCCCGTACCAGGCCGAACCGGTAGCATTTCACCCCTGGTTCATACAATGCAGGAAGCCATTGTGTGACTAATAAGCCATAAAGGCTGGGAGTGTGTGTGTGTGTGTGTGTGTGTGTGTGTGTGTGTGTGTGTGTGCGCGTGCGTGTTTGTGTGTGTGTGCGCCTTTGAGTTGTTGTTTCCCAGTAACAACCACATTTTCAGAAATAGCTTGCCATTTCAGAATAGCAGAATAACAGACTTGGAAGGGACCTTGGGACCTTGCTAGTCCAAGCCTCTGCTCAAGCAGGAAACCCTAAACCAATGGTTGTCAACCTTTTCTTCA
>QLTV01004394.1:704089-731019 GCA_003457575.1 Thermophis baileyi
ATTATGCTTAGGGGTTCGGATAGGGCAGTGGAAAGTTTTTTTTAAGAAGTAAGCACATAGTCCATCTGGTTCAATGGATAGAGATGGTTTTAGATTGCGTAGTGCCTTTCCAACATTGTCTTCTGTAAAGTCGGTGTGTATTAGATCATTGTAATTGTTTGTGGTTCGCGTAGGAAATATTGGACATGAGTTGTTGCTGTTTACAAAGACTGAGCCGAAGAATGTATTGAAGAGGTTGGCTTTAACGGTTTCATCATTATAGTCTTCATTGTTTGGTCCTTTTAGGGGTGGGATGGTTTTCGTCTCTTTAAGTTTGTTGTTTACGAAATTGTAGAATGTGTAGGAGGTTTTCCTCTTGTTTGATATGATAATTTGTGCATTCAGTTTTTATTTGTTGGCATAAGTTTTTGTAGTGGCTTTTGTAGTTGGCTATGTAGACAGTTTTGTTTTTTCGCCAGAGAGATTCTTTTTTTTTTTTTGCTTGGAGCTTTCTTATTGTTATGGGTAGTTTGTTTTTCCTGTTTTTGGGAGTTATTGGTGGTACGTATAGTTTAATGACTCTTTTGACTTCAAGTAAGAAAATGTTGTAGTGGTCTTCGGCAGTGTTACAGCCAGTGAATAGGGTTTGCCAATCAAGAGATGAGAGGTCAGTGTTTATGAGATCATAGTTAGCTTTTTTAAAGTTATAACTGGGGATCCTGTCATTATGATTTTTGTAAGGGTGTATATTGAGATTGAAGTCAATCATGCTGTGATCACTGTTGGAAAAGGGTTCTTTTATTTGTAATCCATAAATTAATAACTAGTGGAGATGTGATCCGTCTGGGTTTGTGAATGTGCTCCGAAGAACTTCTCCCCAATCATTTTCAAGGTGGGCACAGACCTACTGCACAGAGCGACAGCTTGTAGGTACCTTATTTCCATCTTAAACACATACATTGCCTGCTCCTTGGCTTGCATTCCTCATCTGCTATGTCCTTTTATGTTACGTTCCCACCAGATGTGCAAATCTTCTTGTCAGTAGAAGGTGGAAAGGTTCTGCATTCATTGATTCAGAAACTCTAAGATTGACATCAACCCAAGATCTCTTCCCTCTTTTGAGCCATTTATTAGATTGCTCCCCTTGAACATATAGGTTATTCGGTGTGCAGATTAATTTCTAAAGAAACACAGTGAAGAAAGGGGAACAATGGGAGCCGCAGTAGTGTGACTGCACAATTATTATTTTTTTGTGGATAACCACAATCCAACAGTTAATGTAGTTCCTCCAACTTTAGAGACAACTGTGAGACGTGAACGCCAGATTCAGCTTGATAAATTTCTATACAAATATTTTAGATAAATTTAAGCCATGAACTCTACTGAGGAAACAAAAACAACAAGATGACAATTCGGGAAGTTTCCCTCTAGTGGTCGGTGGGTTAATAGTAATAATAATCGTTTATTTTTTAAATTTATCCATTCTCTCAACCAAGTCAGGGACGATGCTTTGTAATATAACCTCCAATCAGGTAGTCCGAGGCCACCTCTACTCTTATCGTCTTGTAAGTTAGTTATTTTAATCCTTGGCTTTTTACCCTGCCATACAAATTTAGAGGTAATTTTATTCAATTCTGTAAAGAATTTCATTTCTAATTTGATAGGTATTGTTTGGAACAAATATAAAAATTTTGGTAGTATGCTCATCTTAATTGCCGCTATTCGTCCTAGTAATGATAATTGTAGTTTCTTCCATTTTTCTAATTTCGTTTTTGTTTGGTGCATTAATTTCGTATAATTATCTTCTTTAATAGATGAGCCTCTGTTTGTCAAGATTATCCCTAAATATTTAATTTTTTTCGTACTCTGCAGGCCTAATTTCCCTTCCAGCTTTTCTTTTTGCTTTGTTGTCATATTTTTTGTTAAAAATTTAGTTTTTTCTTTGTTGATTTTTAATCCTGCCGACTCTCCGTATTCCTCTATATCTTTAAATAATATTTGTCCTGTTTCCAGCGTTTCCTCTAAGAAGAATACCAGGTCATCGGCAAATACCTGCAGTTTATATTCCTCATTTCTCACTTTAGTTCCTTTAATATTTGGGTTACTTCGAATTTTATTCAATAATGTTTCTAATGTTAAAATAAAGAGCAGAGGTGACATCGGACATCCCTGTCAGACTCCTTTGAATATTTGAAATTCCTTAGTCATTCCACCGTTTATAATTATCTTGGCTTTCTGGGAGGTATAGATTGTTTCCAACATTTGCTCAAATTTATCGCCAAATTTCATTTTTTTAATTAATCCTATCATATAATGCCAATTTACGTTGTCAAACGCCTTTTGCGCATCCAGGAAAACAAGCTCCGCTTGCTTTTCTGGATGCGCATCATAGTACTCTAATATATCTAGCACCATTCTTGTGTTATTCTTTATTTGCCGCATTGGTAAGAATCCATTTTGGTCTGAATGTATAATTTTATTTAATATTTTTTTAGTTCTTTCTGCCATAATTGTCATAAAAATTTTATAATCGGTGTTCAGCAACGAAATTGGCCTGTAGTTTTGTATTCGATTTGTCTCGGCACCTTCTTTCGCAATCATAGTAATATACATCTCCCTCCACGTATCCGGTATTCTGGCTCTTAATAAGGTGTCATTATACAGTTCTAATAGTAAATTTTCTAATGTATTTCCTAAATTTTTATAAAATTCCCCGGGGAATCCATCCGGTCCTGGTGATTTGTTATTGTTCTGTTTCTTAACTGCATTTTGAATTTCCTGCAGTGTAATTTCTCTGTTTAACATTACCTTATCTTCCTCTTCTATTTGTGGCATGTTTCCGTCTTTTAAATATTTAGTTATTTTGTCTAATTCTATTTGGTCTTGTCTATATAAATCCCTATAATATTCTATAGCGATTTCTTTTATTTTCCCCTCTGTATGTTGTAATTCCCCTGTTACATCTGTTAATTGGTGGATTATTCTATTATTTTTTTTCTTCTTAATTTTGTAGGCCAACCACCTGCCAGGTTTGTTTGCATTTTCAAAAAATGTTTGTTTTGTGAATCTAATATCTTTGGCATAATCTTGTTGTTCTATTAAATTCAGTTTGTGTCTAGATGCCATTAGTGCCTTATGTATTTTATCATCTTTTGGTTTCTTTTGAAGCTTATATTCTAATTGTTTTATATCCTCTAGCATTTTATTGTGAGCTTGTCATTTGTCCTTGTTCTTTTTAGCTGTACAGTATATGCAATGGTAATTCCTCTGACATAAGCTTTTAATGTGTCCCATAGATTTTGTATTGTGGTTGGTTGCTTCTGGTTTTCTTCCAAAAATAAATTTGTTTCTTTTGTTATCATTTGTATATACTATTCTTCTTGTAGTAATCTTGTATTTAAAGTCCATCTCCCCTTTTTTCTTTTAACTCCTCCCCACATCACCACTAGAGGATTATGATCAGCCCATATATTTGGGGTTATTTCTACTGATTCTATATTTTTACATAGTTCATTACTTATCCATGCCATATCTATCCTCGAATATGATTTATGTGGGATGGAGTAAAATGTGTATTGCTTACTTTTGGGATGTAGTAGTCTCCATATATCTGTCATGTTTAATTCATCCACCATTTCATTAAATGTATTTGGTAATGTATTTCTTTTTGTTTGTTTCCCTTTTCCGGCTATATAATCTTGTTGGCTATCCACTATTCCATTATAGTCCCCTATTAAACATATCTTTTTATAATTTGTTATTACTAATTTCTCGTGCACCTGTTTGTAAAAAAAAATTTGATTTTTGTTGGGGGCATATATAATTACCAACAGTATTTTTTCTCCTCCTATTTCTACTTCTACCATTACATATCTCCCTTTGGAATCTGCGTATATTTCCTTAGATTCAACTTCTCTTCTTACGTATACCGCTACTCCCTTCTTCTTTTTTCCCCCCAGTGATGTATATAAGTCTCCTAATTTTTGGTATTCTAAGTATTTTTTGTCTGTTTGTTTAATGTGGACTTCTTGTAGGCATATTATTTCTGCTTTTAGTTTGGTTAATTTTGTAAACACTTTCCTTCTCTTCCCTGCATTGTTTAATTCCTTGATGTTCAATGATATAAGTTTGATTCCTTTTTGCATTTTCTATACCTTTAGTGGTTAGTTACTTGTTTGCCTTTGCTGTTGTTTGTGTCCTTGTTCTAACTCTTCCTTCCTGTTGGTTTGATTCTTCGGACTCTTTAGTTTTTCCCTTCTTTCCCTCCTCCTCTACTTCCTGTCTTTCTTCTTGGCTTGCCACCTCTAACTTTTCCCCACTATCTGTTTCTTCTTCTACGCCCAAGAGTTGGTCGTATATTTCTTGGGCCCTTTCTGTACTGTCCACCTTTACCTTTCTTCCTTCCCATGAAATTATCATCCCCTCCGGGATGATCCACCTAAACGGTATGTTTTTTTTATTCAAGGCAGCTGCCAAGGATCTATAATCCCGTCTTAATTCCCGTACCCTTCTTGGAACCTGTTTTAATATATGTATTTATTTTTCTTTATATGTCCATGTTTCCCCTCTTGTAGCCGCAAATACATTGTCTCTTACTTTCCTTCTCGCAAATCTAATATGAACCTCCCTTGGCAAGTGATGGCGCTTAGCATAATTTGTTTGAATTCTGTAAACTTCATCTATCTCATTAGTGATTTCCCTTTTATCCTTCTGTAGAATCTCAGCAACCAGGCCCACCATTATTTCTCCAAGATCCTCTTCTTTATTTTCCAAAATGTTTTGAAATCTTAAAAAATATGAGGATCTATCCATTTCCAAATTAATTAATGAGTTTTCCAACTCTTTGTTGGTTTTTGTCATTCTCTGGTCTATCTTCTCTATTTTCTTTTCATTCTGTTCAGTTTTTGTTTCCACTTCCTTAATATGTTGTTCATTTTTTTGTATGGTAGCCTGGATAGATTCCATTTTATTGTCTAATTTTGAGATATCTATTTTTAGTTCCGTATGGTTTTGTGAAATTATTTCTTGTAATTTAAGCATCGTCTCTTGCATAATATTCAATGTTGTGTTCATATTTTGAATTACTGATGTGCCCCCCTTCTCAGTAGTTAACATCTCATCTATTTGTCTTTGACTGGCTGGTGAAGCTACTGCTACCACCGTGGTGGGCGTTGGCTTCCTCCCTCCTTTTACAGTTGTTGTAGTGCTTGTACTTGTCATGTCTTTCAATATTTTATTTTGTTGCTCTAATATTCTATAAATCCTATTCCAGATCACCATATAGCACTTTAATCCCTTTCAGCTTTTTTTTAAAATATGTATTAGTTCGTCTTTCAATGATTTATAGATCTAATTTCAACTGTGTTATCTGTTATCCTATTACAATATTTTGTCAATTTGTTAATTTATTCATACTATTGAATATAAGTTCTAATACACAGTCCTTCTATCTATTTCTTTTCTTTTTATATTCAATATCCCTGTTGTATTTGTTCTTATACAAACTAAAATATATCAACAATTACTAATATAATAGTATAAATAGTATAAATAATGTATATATAGATAGTATAAGTTAGTATAAATAATATAGCTAAATAATGGTGATAGATAATAGATAATAGTGTATAGTCAATATAAAATAATCCAAATGTTGCAAAATACAATATATAGTATATAGCTATAATCAATCAATGAGTATAAAGGGCTAGGTAGTATTATTATCTGTAAATATATATATTATATACAATATATATCCCTCTAGTCAATTAATTTATCAAGTTCTATTTATGTTCTCTTCTTTTTATCCACTCTAATTCCTATACCTATTTTAATATATATTATTAAAAATTTCACATTGAAGAATAGATATTTTTATCTATATATCTATGCAATGATCTTCTATTAGCCTTCTGTTTTTACTATTGTCAGCAAAATATAAAGATATTAATTAATAGGGTAGGGGAGATCACATTTTGTAAGAGAGTAGAAGTATGTAATATATGTAAGGCTAAATAGTAAACATACACAATATTTTCTAAACGTTAGGTAGCAGAGAGATAGGGAAAATCAAAGTATAAATCTTTTCGACTCTTTGCTTTTCTATTCTCTTATATTAATTGGGATTCATTTTTATTTTCCTTCTTAAAAACCTTTAATAAAATTCAAATATGTATGTGGTTGGTCTGTGTTTTCTTCAATCTTGGGTCCTCTATCTGGGATTTTCATGGTTCTGTGCAGGATCTCAGCTCTTCCTAGCTCTGAACTCTTCTGGAGAGAGAGCTCCAATGTTCTGGAGATCTTTGAGAACCATTCTCCCAACTAAGGAGTCACAGCTCGAGTGCTCCTACCACTACTGGGATCTCTTTGGCCTTTACTTTCCCTACCCTCTCTAACTCCTCTTTCAGGCTCTGTTTCTCTTCCTCCTGATGTTGCTGTCACTTTGCATCCCTAGGTTTATCACCACTTCTGTCTTCTGGTCTTTGTCTGCTATCACAATGACTGCTTGATTGGCTACCAGTCTGTCTTGATCTAGAAGTCCAAAACCTCATAGCTATGAAAGGTTGCACAAGCAACTTTCTTGTGATCAAAGCAATAACAATAACAAAAGCAAATTTCATCCATAGTCTTGTGAGCAGTGGGGCATATACTGGCTTACCAGATATTTGTAAATATAGTACTTTATGGCTGGCTTACCAGATATCTGTAAAAATAGTACTTAGGCCTACATTTATATAAAGTATTTTTATTTCCAGCAACAAAAAGACTGAATTTTCAATGGCACGCATGTGCTAGTCAAGAGAAAAACCGGCAGCACGCAACTGATTAAGGTGTGTCAATTTCAGGCAACAGCACAAGCTGTCAGGAGGGTACCAATCCACTAATTGCAGTAGAGCTTCTAAAATGTGTTTGTATGTCTGTGTGCGCATTTGGCTTTTGCCAGCTTAAATCCTTACATGTGTTTGAGAAGATTACCTGTATAGGAGACCATCTCAAATATTTAGAATAACAGAGTTGGAAGGGACCTTGGTTAAGCAGGATATCCTACACCACTTCAGACAAATGGTTATCCAATCTCTTCTTTAAAACTTCCAGTGTTGGAGCATTTACAGCTTCTGGAGGCAAGTTGTTCCACTGGTTAATTGTTCTCACTGTTCTCCTTAGTTCTAAGTTGCTTCTCTCCTTGACTAGTTTCCATCCATTGCTTCTTGTTCTGCCTTTAGGTGCTTTGGAGAATAGCTTGACTCCTCTTCTTTATGGCAACCCCTGAGATATTGGAACACTGCTCTCATGTCACCCCTAGTCCTTTCTTTTCATTAAACTAGACATAGCCAATTCCTGCAACCGTTCTTCATATGTTTTAGCCTTCAGTCCCCTAGTCATCGTTGTCTTTCTATTCTGCACTCTTTTCAGAGTTTCAGCATTCATTTTCATGAGAAGAGGGGGGTCTGCTCTCATGTCTCCCCTGGTCCTTCTCTTCACTAGACTAGCCATGCCCAGTTCCTGCAACCGTTCATTATATGTTTTAGCCTCCAGTCCCCTAATCATCTTCGTTGCTCTTCTCTGCACTCTTTCTAGAGTCTCAACATCTTTTTTTACATCGTGGTGACCAAAACTGGATGCAGTATTCCAAGTGTGGCCTTACCAAGGCATTATAAAGTGATATTAACACTTCACGTGATCGTGATTCTATCCCTCTGTTTATGCAGCCTAGAACTGTGTTGGCTTTTTTGGCAGCTGCAGCACACTGCTGGCTCATATTTAAGTGATTGTCCACTAGGACTCCAAGATCCCTCTCACAGTCACCACAATTGAGCGAGGTACCACATATATTGTACCTGTGCATTTTGTTTTTCTTGCCTAAATGTAGAACCTTACTTTTTTCACCATTGAATTTCATTTTGTTAGATAGCGCCAGGGGTGGGTTCCTCCCAGTTCGGACCAGTTCTCCCAAACTGGTAGCAGCCCAGTCGGTGCCGGTCCATGGGGGCCACCATCTATTTTTTTAAATTAAATTTTTTAAAACTATATTTTTTTTAATTTTTTTTTAAAAAATTTTTTTGAATTTTTTTTCCTTCTGAGCTTGTGCAGAAGCCGACTTCCGGCACTGTGCATGCGGTCGCCATCTTTTTTTTGGCTTTTTTTTAATTTTCGGGGATTTTGGGGGGATTTTTTCCTACTACGCATGCGTGCGCGCACGAGGCGTGTGCATGCCCACAAGGTGCGCTCACACAGCATGGGAGGGAGTGAACCAGCAGCGAGGTAAGTAGGAACGCACCCCTGGATAGCGCCCAATGTTCAAGTCTGTAAAGATCCTTCTGTATCTTAAGCCTATCGTCTGGAGTGTTGGCTATTCCTGCTAGCTTGGTGTCGTCTGCAAATTTGATGAGTTCCCCATCTAGGAAACTTTTTCCTATCCCAAATCAAAAGAATCAAGCCCTGACTGGAGATTACTTATTTGAATTACATCATAGTTTCTTCAAACCCACATCCAAAGCTGATGACTGTATTTCTGTTTGCTTAACTGGTTTCCATTTGGGAAAATTTAGACACATATGCGTAACATCCAAGATCACACCTGATTAGCTTGAGAGGACATACAGGCCAAGAAAAGGGGACAACTTCTTGGGTGGGAGGAAGAGGTTTAGAAGAGAAGCTTCATCAGGAGGATCCCAAGGAATGCTGGGAAGAAGGATGCAAAGGAGGGAAGGGCTTTGCTGCAGATAACTTCTGTAATGACAGCTCCATCTGGAACACATGTTATCTTTTTAAGGAGAGGCTTCCATGTCTGATCTTTATATTGCTTGCAGTCCTCCTTTGCAGTGCAACTTTTCACACGGATATGTTCTGTAGGAGGAAATGAGAAATGTCAGTGATCAGAGCCATCACTCAGATTAAAGGAACTCCTCCACCCTCCCAAATACAGGTTTCCAATACTATCTACATGACCAGGCTCCAATTATCCTACTTCAAATGCAGCTCTTTGAAGAGTGGTGCGGTGGCCTAGAGGTGGAGCTCTCGCCTCACAATCAGGAGGTTGTGAGTTCAATCCTAGTTAGAGGCAGATATTTCTCTCTCTGGGCACAATGAGATTATATCTGCTGAATAAAACCACAATGACGACAGGAAGGGCATCTGGCCAGTAAATACTTGGTTCCATTCAGTTGCCTAGACTCCATCCCGCAAGGGATTATGGGGGGTCATTAAAAGAAGATGAAATGCAGCTCTTTGAAGAAGGCCTTTGAAAATGCAGCTGTTTGAAGAAGGCTGTAATGCTAGGAATGGTTGGGTTTGTCAGTGGGAATGTTGACAGGTAGAAGAAAAAAGAAGAAGACAACCAGCAATAAGGTGGGTGGGCTTCATTGCAGTGGTGATGGGGGCACTGTTGGAAGACCGGAAGGACCATCACCAACCTGATGGGATATGATCAATCTTGGGGAGGGGAAGGAATAAGTGAGAAAGTACACAGGTTACAGTGACAGCAAAAACAAATTGTGTTGGTTCATTTGGAATCTGCCAAAATCCTTGGGCAAAGTAGCAAGTTAGAAATAGGAAGGAAGGAAGGGAGCCTGTTGCTTTCCTAAATTAACCATTGATTGTTTCTTTAATAAAAATTATAGAACTGGAAACCACTCCGAGTTGCTGTGAGAGTGAGATGGGTGTTGCTATGTTCGCAGTTCTCACTCTGGTCCACCGCCTAGAGGGCGCCACCCTCATTTCTGATTGGTAGTTGAGTTTGACAGCCCGGTATAAAGGGGGGGGGGTTGCTTGAACTCAGCTGTTGTCGACAGCTGATCAGGCACTCTGTTAGCTGCCTTGTCGGCAACCATTTGTTAGCAATAAAGCCTGTTAGCTTTACCTTGCTGTCTCGCCTCCATTCTTAGACCCACCGTTCTCAATACAGAACAACTGGTGATGAGGATGGGATCTTGAATGAGGTGATGGTACGAGCGAGTCACTCCGCAAGAGCTGTAACAGTCACGTATAGCCTAAGGCTGAAGTCACTATTAAGCACTATACAAGCTTTTGAACCGATGACGAGAGGTCGTACCCCAGCCCGATTCCTCAGACGCATCTCCAATTACTACGGTCTGATGGAATGGCTATCCTAACCAATTTCATGGCATTTAATCAGGCTACAGAAACTTGGGCCTCTTACTTAGCCCGATCTGAATACTTTCTAAGGGCTAATGATTTTGTGGAACTCTCCAGTAGCCGTAAACAAGCCTATTTTTTAAGTTTCTGTGGAAGTGAAATGTTTAATACAGCACAGGCTCTCGCCGCGCCCCAGCCAATAACCTCGGTATCTTGGGAAGTGTTACTGGCGAAGCTTAGAAATCACTATGTGCCAATGCCATCGCAAATTTCCTGTCGGCATGCATTTCACCGCAGATACCGGACTGAGGGAGAGACAATTAACCAACACATAGCCACTCTGAGGGCTACAGCTCTTTACTGTGAGTTCTGAGATCTTGACAACATCCTCCTAGACTAATTTGTATGCGGAGTAAGAGACCTCTGAATACAGCGCCACCTCCTGGCCAGAACAGACTTAACTCTCCAAACCGTGTTGGATGAAACCCGCGCTGCCGAGCTGTCAGAACAGTCTACAGCTGCTATCCAAAAAAGAAACAGCCTGCCGGCCACAAGAAAACCCCTCACGGTCCACCAGGAGGAAGCAGACTCAGGAGCTGTGACGGACGAGGACAAGGACATTCACCTCCTCCAGACAACACTAGGAAAGGGTCGGCAGGGTGGGAAAAATTCCCTCAAATGATCTGCATTGGCTGCAGTGGTAATCACCAGCAGTCAACCTGCAGATTTAAAAATACTAGCTGTTTGCGTTGTGGGAGGAAAGGTCATTTGGCAAGGGTATGCCAAGCAATTCATCCGGCATTAGACCAGCCTACAGGGTAAGACTACAAAAAAAGACAGCCAAGGAATCAATTTAGGCAGAATGAAGATTGCTTCACGATCCATAGATACCCAGCTGAAACAGTCATAGGTCAGGCTAGCCTACCTCCCAGTAAGAAAATTTTCATTACAGTTAAAATAGAAGGAGTACCCTGCTGCATGGAGGTTGATTCAGGATCTTCATTGTCATTGGTATCCTGGAGCACCATTAAAAGACTGGTGCCCAAGATAGCAAAAAATTGCCTCAGACCCAGTGACCTCAAACTAAGGGACTATCAGGGTAATGGCATCCCTATACTAGGTAGTTGCAAGTTGCGTGTGGAATATAAAAACTTTACAGGGTGGCTCAAGTTAATTGTAGTCAAGGGAACTCTTCCAAGCCTACTAGGCGTGGATTTGTTTGAATCTTTGGAATTAAGTAAATGGCATTAATCACATAAACAGTCCTGAGTTGGACATACTGTCCAAAGAGTTTTCCTGTGTCTTCAAGGGTGGTCTTGGGAAATACAAGGGAACCCCAATTTCATTTAACCTAGACCCCCAAGTCGCGCCCAGACGACTAAAGCCACGAAGAGTGCCATTTGCACTCCGGGCCAGAGTGGATGCTGAGCGAGATAAGCTCATAGCGCAAGGCATCCTAGAACCCATAGATCATGCAAAATGGGAAACGCCTATCACAACCCCCATTAAAGCAGATGGTTCTATCAGAATCTGTGCAGAACTATAAATGCACGTTGAACCGGGCATTACAAAAAAGTGCCTACCCAGTTCCAGTAGTGCAGCACCTGCTACACTCCCTAGGGGAAGGGAAAGTTTTTGCAAAGTTAGACTTGGCCCAGGCATATCAGCAACTACCTGTGGACGATGCCACAGCTGAGGCCCAGACAATAGTGACCCATAGGGGAGCTTTTAGGTGCCGCCGCCTCCAATTTGGAGTCAGTGTATCACCTGGCATCTTCCAAAGTCTAATGGAAAGATTGCTACAAGGAATCCCAGGCATCGTCCCATAGTTCAACGACGTCCTGGTGTCAGCAACCAATCGCACTGACCTCCTACATTGCCTGAGATCGATGCTCACTCAATTTAAGGACGTAGGACTTAAGCTTAAAAAAGAAAAATGCTATTTTGCTGTTCCCAGAGTAGAATTTTTAGGCTACCTAATTGATGCTGCAGGACTACATCCTACCATTGAAAAAATAAAAGCAATACAGGAAGCCCCAGCCCCTACCCACAAGACCGAGTTGCAAGCCTTCTTAGGGCTGCTAAATTTTTATAGTGTTTTTTTATCCCATAAGGCATCCGTAGCAGAACCCTTACATTGCCTTTTGGACAGTAAAACTCCGTGGACATGGGGTCACAAGGAGGCCAAGGCATTTAAAGCTGTCAAAAGTCTCTTAACTTCAGACAGCGTTCTCCTTCAGTACAACAAACATTTACCATTAGTATTAGCCTGCGACGCATCTCCCTATGGGGTCAGGGCTGTCCTCAGCCATAGACTACCTAATGGCTCTGAAGCCCCGATAGCATTTTTTTCTAGAATCCTTTCTCCAGCTGAGCGAAATTATAGCCAAATTGACAAAGAGGCCCTGGCTATGGTAGCTGGTATTAAAAGGTTTCACAAGTATGTATATGGCCACCACTTTGACCTGATTACCGACCATAAGCCTCTCCTGGGTCTGTTGGCCGGCAACTGTCAGACACCACAGGTGCTTCACCGCGAATGACCCGCTGGACAGTTTTCCTTGCTGCCTACAACTATACCCTGTTTTACCAACTGGGTAAGCACCTGTGCCACGCAGACACCCTGAGCCAGTACCCATTGCCAACTAATGTCACCGATCCAGCCCCTGCGAGTTCAATACTATTGATCAACGAACTCCAGGTTCCAGTGACTGCTGCAGACATCGCAAAACAATCAGCAAAGGACAGGATTCTGACTCAGGTGCTGTGTGAGAAGGGGGTGGCCCCAGGGGCCAGTAGACCCAGAGTTTATGCCATTCAAACTCAGGCAGCATGAGCTTTCTGCCCAGCAGGGTTGCCTATTATGGGGCAGCTGGGTGGTCGTGCCAGCCCCCTTACAAAAGACAATTTTGATCACTTTACATGAGGGACATCCTGGAATCATAAGGATGAAAGTGTTGGGCTGCAGTTATGTATGGTGGCCCAACATGGATCTAGCTGTCATTAAGTGGGTCTCGGGATGCCAAACCTGCCAAGAGGCAAGACCAGCACCACCCAGGACCCCGGTATGGGATTGGGAAACTCCCCAGGGGCCATGGTCTAGGTTACACATGGATTTGGCAGGACCCTTCCAGAGGCAAAACTTATTGATAATTGTGGATGCGTATTCTAAATGGTTAGAGGTTGTCCTAATGCCATCCACCGCATCAGAGGCTATAATAAGGGCTCTACAGAGAGCATTTGCCACCCACGGGTTACCGGACCTGGTGGTATCTGATAACGGACCGCAATTTACATCAGCCCCATTCGAATCATTCCTAGCAAGCCAGGGGATCCACCACACACTAACAGCTCCATTTCATCCAGCCAGCAATGGAATGGCGAAACGTATGGTACGCACAGCAAAAGAGGCCCTGGGAAAAATGGAAGGGGGAGACTGGCAGGCTAAGATAGCATGTTATCGAATGGTCCAACATGCCACGCCTTGCCCTGATAGCAACCGCAGCCCAGCTGAAGCCTTAACGGGTCGTCGCCTGAGAACCACCCTGGATAGACTGCATCCAGACTATACCCCAGAAAAACCCCTAGACTCAAGAGGGAAAATACAGTCCTTTAGGGGCCGTGGTCTATGCTAGGAACTATGCAGGTTATCACTTTTGGCTACCAGACAAAATCATAGGAATAACAGGGCCCTATTCCTATAAAATAGAGTTGGATGATGGCAGGTACTGGAGATGCCACATTGACCAAATATGGGGGCGGACAAGCACGACGACAGACAAACCACTAGACCAAAGCCCAACCAGGGACCTGGCACAACCGACGCGATCAGAGGCCTTCCCTGGAGACATACCAAGAGACGCATAGACCAGCGACGCCGATAGAGAAATGAACTTACCAGTCAAAGGCAGCCAGTCACCGCCGAGTCCAGCTCCATCCAGCGAAGTACTGCAACCCACAAGTAATCCAGGAGAGGACCGGGACCATCCTCCTGCTCCAGCCTCCAAGGACACACTAAGAAGATCCAGGCAACAACCAATCAGAAACTAGGGTGGCGCCCTCTAGGCAGTGGACCGGAGTGAGAACTGTGAACATAGCACTCCTTCCCACTTAGAGGGTGCATGCATAGTCTTTAGAGCATTTAAGGTTAAAGACTACGCATGCACCCCTCTAAATGGGAAGGAGTGCTATGTTCGCAGTTCTCACTCCGGTCCACTGCCTAGAGGGCGCCACCCTAGTTTCTGATTCGTTGTTGCGTTTGATAGCCCAGTATAAAAGGAGCGGGCTTGCTTGAACTCAGCTGTTGTTGACAGCTGATCAGGCACTCTGTTAGCTGCCTTGTCGGCAACCATTTGTTAGCAATAAAGCCTGTTAGCTTTACCTTTCTGTCTCGCCTCCATTCTTAGACCCACCATTCTCAATACAGAACAGGTGGTATCTAAATTTCATAAATGAAATTAAAAAATCAGAAGCAATTTTTCACCTATCAATTTGAAGAGAAATTTGAGAAGTAGCAGGAGCTAAAATTTCAGTTTTACTTTTAAAGAGAGACATTCTGGCCAGATTATGTTTTGGAGTTCAATAGATGGAAAAACAAACGTATTAAATATATATATAAATGGCCCACCTCAGGACCCTCACTCAATTATTTGAGGCAGGGCCAGACTGAGGCCAACTGATATCCCAAGAATGATACCCATGAATGAAACATTGTGTTAATAATGCAGGTTAAAATCGACCATAGCGGATAAATAAAATAAGAAACACTGATTAAACTTAAGTGTGGCAGTGAAATAGTTAAGGGAGTGTAATGAGGGGGGGAAATCTCTGTGGTACCTCCTTTTCCTTGCTACCCTAAGCAAGTGCTTCTTTTGCTTAATGGTTAATCCAGAGCTCACCTGGCCATATGAAATGACCAGGACTGTGGCAAATTCTCTCTTGACTTAAATACTTTTCTATAAACCTTGATCTGTTCTGACTCTACACCTAGTTTTTTTCCCAGCAAATGATTGCATCTTTCAATTGTTTTTCAGTAGTTCTCAAGGCTTTTCACTGTCCTAAACAACCCGTCCCACCTTAGCTCCACTCGCCCCGCCCTCACCAAATTGCTAGTGACCTTCTACCGCTGCACTATAGAGAGTATTTTAACTTATTGCACCTGTATATAGTTTGCCAATTGCACAGTGGCAGATAGGACAGCACTTCAGAGGGTTAACGTCATTGCCCAGAGGATCATTGGTTGCCCTCTCCCCTCCTTGGAACAGCTTTATAGCTCCGGCTGCCTTAAGAAAGTTCAAAACATTCTTAAAGATCCATCTCATCCTGGGCATCCTTTGTTTGAACTATTACCATCTGGCAGATGGTACAGGACAATAAAAACAAGGACAAATAGGCTGAAAAGCAGTGTCTATCCCAGAGCAGTAACTATATTGAATTCTACTGTATAGTGTAACATTAATGCAGTATCAGGGGTTTTCAATTCAATTGTATAGAATGTGGATGTCTGTTTGTGTTTTATTTTTATAGTTATAATGTACACTGAAGATGGCATTTAATTTTGTTGTACAAGGTGCACTTGGGCCACCACAGGCACCTCCGACAGGAGTGATGTTGAGCTGGCCACGCCCCCTGGCCACACACCCTAGGCCCGCCCCCCCCCAAGGTCAAACACAATGCTGATGCGGCCCCCCAAACACAATGCTGATGCGGCCCTCAATGAAATTGAGTTTGACACCCCTGTTTTAGAGCATTGTCTTAGCAGTTTACCAAGTCAGCATGTTGCCCCCGACAATCTGGGTCCTCATTTTACTGACCTCGGAAGGATGGAAGGCTGAGTCAATCTTGAAGCCGGTCAGGATCGAACTCTAGGCAATGGAAAGCAGAGTTTGCCTGCAATACAGGTAGTCCCTGACTTACAATATTCCATTTAGTGACTGCTCAAAGTTACAACGGCACTGAAAAGGGTGACTTATGACCATTTTTCACAGTTACAACTTTTGTTGCATCCCCATGATCATTTGATCAAAATTCAGAAACTTGGTAACTGGTTCATACTTATGACCATTGCAGTATCCCCAGGTCATGTGACCTTCTGACAAGCAAAGTCAATGGGGAAGCCAGATTCACTTAACAACCAGGTTACTAATTTATCAGCTGCAGTGATTCGCTTAACCACTGTGACAAGAAATGTCGTAAAACGGGGCAAAACTCACTTCACAAAATGTTTCACTTCACAACAGAAATGTTGGGCTCAATTGTGGTCGTAGGTCAAGGTTTACCTGTACTGCATTCTAACCACTGCTCCATCCTGGACAGTTCCTTCTCCACCTCCTCTCACCTAATTTTAATTTTGGCCACCCAGAAATCCCTTTCAGTATCTCAGTTGGCTGATGGTCACCACTGAAGGTTGAAGAAGGGAAGACACCAAGCAATGCTTCAGATGGAGGACAGGGAGTCAAACGGCTGTCCTTCCCAAAGTGATGGTTGAGCCAGGGGTTCATGTGAATCAGGGCAGGATTGGCTCTTCCCATGCAATGCAAAAAAACAAACAAACCCCAGAGAGACAGCTGGCCTTTGCAATTGGCTCTGTTTGTCTTTTCTGGGAGGATAAGGACAGCATCTTTCAGCTTCTTTTCCAAAATATATCAACATGCCACAAGTTCTTTTACATAGACCCAGGTTAACAGGCTCCAATATCCAAGAGAGCCAACACAATCAACAGGGCTTAGGCAACGCATAAAACTCACTGCGCACTCCTCCAGTTCTTTGCACTTCTTCTATCCCACCGTCTACTACTTCGGGTTCTACTCCTTGTGAGTCCTACTGCTGGAGAGCAGTAACTTCTTTTATCTGCCTTGGGTTTCTTTAGGCTGCTTTTATAAACAAAAGCACATCCTTCCCTCCCACCCAAACAGCAACACCTCCACACGCCCTCTCTGCTCACCTTTGATAACCAAAGTGGCTGAGCTGGTGAGAGGGAGATCTTAAAGGGATAGGGCAACAGCAGACCAGGTGTTGGCCATCTTGCAGGCACGAAACATCCTCCTCCTTTGACTTCTGTTTCTTTGTGAGGCTACTGCCATCTTTGTGTCCTTCTCCTATCTTGATAGTGAATTATCGGAAGCCCCCTTCAATTCAATTCAACCTTTATTGTCAGTGCACAACATGTGTACAATGAGATTGGCTGAGCCTCCCTTAGTGCACCCTCCCCCCAACACAAATACATCTCACTAACTCACAGTGAAAAAGAAAGAAAATCCCTAACCCAGTAAATCATACTAACAAACACACATCCTCTATACATATATGTGCGTAACATTACATTATAATATATTGCACCAATATGAACATGTTGCACGTTGTGCCGTCCCTGCAAGTCTATCATACTACATACAGTACTTATGATGTTATGTTGCATTCAGGAGTCTGACAGCCCACAAGCTGTTCTTCAGCCTGTTCGTACGACTGGCTATGCTTCTATATCTCCTACCTGATGGTAGGAGAGTAAAGAAGTGCTGACCAGGGTGTGAGTCATCCCTGAGGATTTTCCTCACTTTTCTAAGGTAGCGAGTCCTAGCAATTTCATCTAGTGATGTCAGGGGACAGCCCATGATGTTTTGTGCCATGCTCATCACCCTCTGTAATGTCTTTCTATCCACGGTTGTCAAGCCAGCATAACATATCATAATGCAATAAGTGAGGACACTTTCTATTGTGGACCAGTAAAAGGAGGTCATCAGTTGTTGTTCCACCTTGTTCTTCCGCAAGACCCTAAGGAAGTGGAGTCTCTGTTGGGCCTGCCTCAAAAACTCACAGTGAAAGAAGGAAAATCCCTAACCCAGTAAATCATACTAACAACACACAATCCTCTATACATATATGTGCATAACATTACATTATAATATATTGCACCAATATTGCACCGTGTTGCACCGGCCGTGCAAGTCTATCATACTACATACTTATGATGTTATGTTGCATTCAGGAGTCTGACAGCCCACGGATAAAAGCTGTTCTTCAGCCTGTTCGTACAACTGGCTATGCTTCTATATCTCCTACCTGATGGTAGGAGAGTAAAGAAGTGCTGACCAGGGTGTGAGTCGTCCCTGAGGATTTTCCTCACTTTTCTAAGGCAGCGAGTCCTAGCGATCTCATTTAGTGGTATCAGGGGACAGCCCACTGCTAAGTTCTTTAGCTGGCTGGGCATTGACTGAGGAGAGACACAGAGGCAGATAACACGTAACGTTTATTCCAACTTTAACAGTACAACTATAACGAATGTCTGAGGTAAAATGCTTCTGACAGCTCCTTAAATACGCGGCTGCCAGATGGAACAACCAATCACTAATCACCAACAACTGTGCTCCTAGAGCGGCCTCTAGTGGAATGCCGGAACACTGCACCCACAATGTTTCGTGCCGTGCTCATCACCAATGTTCCCTCTGACATGGAAAATCACCGTGCGGCAGTTGGAAACTGCTGCGCGGCGATTCCCTGTCACGTGCGCGGCCACGCAGCCGTGCAGCTTAAAGGGAACATTGCTCATCACCCTCTGTAATGTCTTTCTATCCGTGGTTGTCAAGCCAGCATACCATACTGTAATGCAATAAGTGAGGACGCTTTCTATTGTGGACCGGTAAAAGGAGGTCATCAGTTGTTGCTCCACCTTGTTCTTCCGCAAGACTCTGAGGAAATGGAGTCTCTGTTGGGCCTTCCTGGCCACCTGGATCATGTTGTTTTTCCAGGTGAGGTCTTCGCTAAGATGGACTCCCAGGAATTTGAAGGAGGGGACTCTCTCCACACAGCCCCCCTCGATGTAAAGTGGGGCAGGTTCCTCTCTCTTCTTCTGGAAGTCCAGCATCATCTCCTTTGTCTTGCTAATATTTAGGTGCAGATTGTTTTCTGAGCACCATGTGGATAATTTTTGAACTTCCCCCCTGTATGCTGCTTTGTCTCCTTCCCCTTCTAGAAGAATGGAATATGTTGGGGGATATTAAAAGAGGCAGAATATTATATTTCCCCAAAAGAGAAATGGAGAAACATGCTCTTAGAGGCAGAAAGCTGCTCCAATTTCCTGCAGAGTAAAACAGCCTCCAGCAGACATCACAAACAAAACACTTTTAATCCCATTCAGTGATGGGATTAAAATCTACATCTTTCCCCCACCCAGATCTCTCCCTCTCCCCTCTCCCTCTACCTCTACCTCTTCCTCTCCCTCCCCTCCCTTTCTCCCTCTCTGTCTGTTGTGTCTGTGTGTCTGTGTGTCTGTGTGTGAGAGTGTGCACACCTTTGTGCCAGCTCAATTCTTTACATGTGTCCATGAGGCTTTCTTGTATAGGAGACCACTAAAGAAACTCCAGGGCTGTAGACTAAAGTGGAAAGAAGAAAAATAATGCAGAGCGTTGCATTCAGGATTCAGATGGCATGAACAGAATAAAATAAACAACTGTTCAATAAAATAACATATGTTGAAAAACCAAATCTCTGTGAGATGGGTAGTTTCTACATTTGATATATACATCCCTAACAATAAATCAGTATCAAATCAAATCAAATGTGGAAGAAGGGAACGGCAAACAATCCTTGTGAAATGGAAAACGGCATTTTTTTTTCTATATCACATCTAGAATCAGGCAATGACTGGGAGTCCTAATATTATTTATTGCTTATCTTATTTGAATTACTTCATCTTTTTCTTCAAACACACAGTCAAAGCTGATGAAAATATTTCTGTCTGCATAACTGGTTTCCATTCAGGAAAATTTAGAGATGTAGGCATAATATCAGTGGCATATGTGTGGTAGCCAAGAGAAAAACCTTAATGTAACTGATTAAGGCTGTGCGAATTTCAGAGAGCAGCACAAGCTGTCAGGAGGGTACTAATCTACTGATTAAGATTGCAAAGTGCAGCTTTTTAAGTGTGTGTGTGTGTGTGTGTGTGTGTGTGTGTGTGTGTGTGTGTGTGTGCACGCACATGTGTGCCTTTGAGCCAAATCCTTAGACATGTTCATGAAACCTTCTTGTATAGGGAGACCCTGTCAGAATATTCATGAACTGGAATAGGGCATAGTAACAAGGTCAGCAAATGAATAGGCATAGCAACTGGATCAGCCAATGGGAGCTGTTTGGAAACTGAAACAGTTTGGAGCTGGGTGTGGCCTTAGCTCTGAGTGCAGAAGCTAAACTCTGTCTGCTGAATTGAAACTGAAACTCATCTCTGCTGTTCTCTCTGCTGCCTGTATTTTGCTTGTAACTACTACCACATTGGAAGAACCACTCTTGGTATTGTATATATGTCTCATGTGTTATTATGTATATAAAGAAGTTAATGAATCCTGCTGAATCAGTTATCTGTGTGTGCTTTCTGGGTTTGATTTGCTGCTGCAAACTCTGACAGGTTATGGGTCCAGAGCACACAGAAAGACTGAACTGTAATTTAAGCTGAGGGACAGCCTGTGTTCTAAGCAGAAGAGAACAAAGCTGTGAAAGCTTGCAGGATGGCTGTTGAATTTAAGGAGAGCTCTCTGCCTCGTTTGGGACAGAAGAACTATATAATTTGGGCTGCAAAGATGGAATGTTTCCTGAAGGCTAAGGAGCTCTGGGATTTTATTGTTAATCCACCCCAGGCGCCATTAGCAGCTGCAGAGCAAAGGCAGCATGATAAAGCAATGGCCTACATCATCTTGAGTTTAGAAGATGAACAATTTATCAATGTAGCTGATTTAATGACTGCACAGGAAGTCTAGCTGAAGTTAAGAAGTGTGCATGTGAGTGCATCAGCATGCAATATTGTGCAATTATCAAAAAAGTTATACAGAGCCTGTCTGCAACCAGGAGAATCTGTGGAACAGCATTTTGTACAAATGCAACTTTATTTGTGGAGTTAGAACAGCGTGGAATGCAGATTCCTGAATCTCAGAAAGTGCTGTTGGTGTTAAACAGTCTGGATGAAACGTGGGACATTGTTTCAGCAGTGTTTGAGTGCAAACCAGAGCAGGATTTGCGTTTGGAGGCCTTAAAGGCTTGTTTGATTGCTGAGGAGAACAAGCACAATTTTAGAAAAAGCCATGAAGAGAAATTCCTGAGGTGGGGGCCCAAGGAGCAGAGAGAGAAATGTAACAGACTGGCTGTTTGCAGAGACCAGAGCAACAGACAAGATGTCTGCAAAGAGAAAAGTAGTAGAAGAGATCAGAATACAGCCCAGCAACAGAGGCGGTACTTCATCTGTGGTGAAAAGACACTTTAAAGAGGGACTGTTTGCAAAGAAAAATCTATTTGCAAGGAAGAAACTATTTGCAAGACAGAAATTATTTGCAAGGAAGAAAATCAGCAGATGGACAAGTTGCTGTGGCAAAAGTTAGCTACTGCAATAGCAGAGACAAATGGTTGATAGACAGTGGGGAAAGTCAAACAATTGTTAATAATTCTAAATTGTTTTACAGGATGTATACAGCTGCTCGAGATGTAGTAGCTTTGGCAAATGGCCAGAAGGCTAAAGTCATTGGAAGAGGTAGTATGCAAATTCCATATCTGGAAAAGAGGTTTAATGATATATTATGTGTGCCTGAAATGGAGCATAATTTACTGAGTGTCTCTAGTTTAGACAAGCAAGGATTTGAGACCACATTTGTAAATGGGAGGTGTCTCATAAAGAGAAATGGGAATGTATGTGCACAGGGTATAAAAGAGGATAATCTTTATGTGTTGCAGGGACAAAAGGTTCAATGTGCACAAACATTTGGAAATGTGGCACAGCATGATTCATGTGTTCATCTCTTGCACAGAAAGCTTGGCCATGCCAGCTTCAGAGTTTTGCAAAAGATGGACCAGTTTGGAGAAGGGTTAAATTTAAAGGGATATAAGGCATATTTGGATTGTGCAGTATGCAAATCATCAAAGTCCAAAGCATTCCCAGTAAGCAAGATTAGCACAAGGCAGGCAACAAGAGCTCTAGATCTGGTACATGCAGATGTGGTTGGGCCAATGCAAGCCAGTTTGAGAGGAGCAAAGTATGCGCTGGTCATTGTAGGTAACTACAGCGGGTTTGGGTTCTGCTATTTACTAAAGAGTAAAATAGAGGTGCTACAGAAATTTAAGCAATGGGTAAGCTTCATAGAAAGGAGATATAAACAACAGGTATGTCAGCTGCAAACTGACAGAGGTTCAGAATTCATGTCAACAAGTTTTCAACAATGGTTGGGACAGTTAGGAATAAAACAGAGATGCACAAATCCACACACAGCAGCTGAGAATGGTGTTACTGAAAGGTGGAATGGAGTCTTACAAATGATGAAGGACTCACTGCTGGAGGATTCTGGTCTGAGCAGATCATACTGGGGTGAACCCATGTTGACTGCTAATTATTTAATTAATAGGCTGTGGAGTTCTTCTATTAATGATACTCCATATGCAGTGCTATAACAAAATTGTGTCTTACAAACAATGAAGGTCTCACTGCTGGAGGATTCTGGTCTGAGTAGGTCATATTGGGGTGAAGCCATGTTGACTTCTAATTATTTAATCAATAGGCTGTGGAGTTCATCCATTAATGATACTCCATATGCAGTGCTATATGGGAGAAAACCATCTCTGGCACATTAATGCATGGGTGCATATGCCAAAAGCAATTAGAAGAAAGGGACAACCAAAGGCTAGAAAGCTCAGGTTTTTGGGCTATGAGCCAGGCTCAAAGAGCTATCGCTTTAGTGATGGGAGCAAAAGAATAGTGATTTCCAGATCTGCTAGTTTTGCAGAGCAAAATTGGAACAGAATTGATGCAAATTTTTGGAATGATCCACTTAGTGATGGTGATTCACTTAGTGACAGTAACTCACTTAGTGATGGTAACTCATTTAGTGATGGTAACTCACTTAATGACTGTGTCAGTGTTCAGGGAGGAGAAGCTAAAAAAGATATGAAGCAAGAGAGGGTTGAAGCACAGGAACAGTCAATGCCATGCAGGTCAGAGCAATAGAACAAAGGGATTCCACCTGACAGGTATTCTGCTAGTAAAGTAAAGGTATGTAATGTATGGTATGAGCCAAGGAACTATAAGGAACAGGGGTGGGTTTCTCTTACCTTCCCCACCGGTTCGGAAGTGCACGCGTCACGTCAGAAGAGGTGCTTAGATCTGTCCCATGGGTCTGCCCTGGAAACAGTGAAGGACCAGCTTGCGGTGCCTCTGCCAGCAAAAACGGAGCTTGGGAGGGCCATGCACGGTCCTCCCAGGCTCCATTTTTGCCGGGATGGCCTTCTGCAGCCCTCTACCACCAAAAGCTGATTCTTTTTATTTATTTATTATTTTATTTATTGATTTATTTTGTCAAGCATGTATTAGATAACAGATATAAGCATAAACATAATTATGAATACATGAAATGGATATGAATAAAAGGGGACATTAGGACAGGGACGGTAGACATGTTGGTGCGCTTATACATGCCCTTTACAGACCTCTTAGGAATGGGGTGAGGTCAACAGTAGAGAGTCTAAGGTTAAAGTTTTGGGGGTTTGGGGAAGAAACCACAGAGTCAGGTAGTGTATTCCAGGCATTGACCACTCTGTTGCTGAAGTTGTATTTTCTGCAATCGAGTTTGGAGTGGTTTACCTTAAGTTTGTATCTATTGTGTGCTCGTGTATTGTTGTGGTTGAAGCTGAAGTAGTCCTTGACAGGTAGGACATTGTAGCAGATAATTTTATGTACTACGCTTAGGTCAGACCGAAGGCGGCGTAGTTCTAAATTGTGGCTCTTTCTATAATGGCACTTGTTCTCCTCAGCTATTAAACAAGCCTTTAATGCCTACAAACGCAATTCCTGCTCTGGTTTGCATTCAAACACTGCAGAAACAATGTCCCACGTTTCATCAAGACTTTTAACACTAACAACACCTTTTGGGACTCAGGAATATTCATTCCATGCTGTTCTAACTCCACAAACAAAGTTTGCATTTTTACAAAATGCTATTCCGCATATTCACCTGCTTGCAGATAGGCTCTGTATAATTTTCTTGATAATTGCACAATATTGCATGCTGACACACTCACATACACAGTTCTTAATTTCAGCCAGACTTCATGTGCAATCTTTAAATCAGCTACATTGATAAACTGTTCATCTTCTAAACTCAAGATGATATAAGCCATTGCTTTACCATGCTGCTTCTGCTCACCAGCTGCAAAAGCTTCATGGGTTGGATTAATACCAATATCCCACAGCTCCTTAGCCTTCAGGAAACATTCCATCTTTGCAGCCCAAATTATATAGTTCTTCTGTCCCAAACGAGGCACAGAGCTTTCCTTAAATTCAACAGCCATCCTGCAAGCTTTCTCTGCCTGGTTTCTCTTTTAAACACAGGCAGTCTCTTCAGCTTAAATTACAACTCAGTCTTCTGTGTGCTCTGGGCCCATAACCTGTCAGAGTTTGTTGCAAAATTAAATCCAGAAAGCACACACACAGGTAACTGATTTAGCAGGATTGATTTAAACAAGAAAGTTCTTTATATTCAAGAATATATATACAATACCAACAGCAGAGAACAGTTTCATTTCAGAGTTCAGAGCAGACAGAGTACAGAGTGGGCTGAGCCACGCCCAGCCTTCTAGCTTAAGTTTCAGTTTCGATTCTCTGCACAGACTCAGATATGTTTAAGCTCCCATTGGCTGACTTAGTTGCTATGCCTATTCATTGGCTGACTTTGTTACCATGTCTCTCCCAGTTCATGAATATTTTAACAAGTCACCCAAGTCTCAGACAAACTCAGAAGAAATTCAGCTTCTGTTGCTTTCCTGAGGCCACTCATCCATGTAGTTCTAGGCGCCAGGCATGGAGCCTCCAACTCTTTTTCACCTCCAGCAATTCGTGGTGGCTCTAACAATCCAGTTTTCTGCTTTAGGCAAGCCCCCCCCCCAGTGACAAAGTGGTGTCTCCCATCTGGATCACAGTCACCGACCATTAGGGGGGAGCTTCTCCCTGCATTCTCCCTCCATCCGTCTTCTTATCCATGACAGTTCTCACAATATTCAGCACTTCTGGGAAGGAAACCCAGGCAGGCTGTGAAGTGGAGAGTTAGTTTAATGTCAACGTCCAGCTTGAGTATACAAATAAAAGTCCAGGCTCATTTTTGTTGATGGAAAAAACTTACTGGTTTATTGAATACCTAACATGGTTTTGCTGAGGTCAAACTAACTCTGGGAGTCTCTAGCAGGGGTAGGTTCCTCCCGGTTTGGACCAGTTCACCCAAACCGGTAGCAGCCCATTGGTGATGTCACGATGATGTCACCGAACCGGGTCGGTCAGTGCTGGTCCGTGGTCCGCCATCTTTTTTTTTTTTTGAATTTTTTAAAAAATTTTTTTATTTTTTCTGGGGGTTTTCCCTTCTGCGCATGTGCAGAAGCTGAGTTTTGGGTGCCCTGAGCCAGCGGCTGGGTGGAAAAGAAGCCTCTAAGCTTCCAAGTTCAGCAGCAGGCTCGGTCCCTTCACAGGGTCGCTTTTCTCCATGCCTGATAAAGATCAAAAGGTGCAGAGCAGCCTTTAAGGACAAAGTCAGCATAGCCGCCTAGAGGTAAGAAAAGGAACCACTGAGGGAAGGAGCTCTCTGGGATGGGTAAACAAGTGTGGGGAGGCGAAGGGGAGAGAGAAGAGAGAGCGGTGGGCAGGAGCCAGGAGAAGGAGGGCAGCGACTCTTCTTCTTCACCCCAGCCTCAAAAGCCAAACACTCAGCTGCACTGAAAGGCTTTGGGGGGGGGGGGCAGCCCATCAGCAGAGGCGCTCTCCGGGAAGGACGGGAGAAGCTGCTTCCCCCTGGAGCAGCGGCTCTGCATGGCCCGAGTGCCGGTCTCTGTCATTTGTGTGTGTGTGTATGAGATAGAGAGAGAGAGAGAGAGAGAGAGAGAGAGAGGGAGAAAGTGTGTGTGTGTGAGAGAGAGAGGGGAGAGAGAGAGAGAGAAGAAAAAAAGAAAGAGAGAAAGAAAAACAGACTGAGAAAGAGAGAAAGAGAGAAAGAGGGAAGGAGCAAGAGAGGGGAGGGGAAAGAAGGGAGAAGGATTTGTAACTGTATGCAAAATTGCTCCGTGCTTCTGAGCAGCCTCCTACGGTAGCGCGTGCGGGACTCCCGTCTCAGCATCAGATCGAACTAAAGCAGAGGTCTTCAAACTTGGCAACTTTAAGACTTGTGGACTTCAACTTCCAGAATTCTCCAGCCAGCTATGCTGGCTGGAGAATTCTGAGAGTTGACGTCCACAAGTCTTAAAGTTGCCAGCAATCCCCAGCCTTGCCCCGACTAGAAAAGGAGATACTTTTCACTTCCTGTTAGGTCATTTTCGATCTTTTCCTTTTCTGCAAGGAGAGGTGGGGTGGGGGAGAGAGAGAGAGAGAACAGGGCTCCTCTTTCCCTCCCTCATCCCCTCAGAGAGCCAGAAAGATTTTTGGAGAGACTGCTCCAAACCCTAATTTGCTGTGGGAAAAACCAGGGGACAGCTAGGGATGGGGCAGAGCCAGAGGGCTTTTGCAAACACTGGTGGAGTTGTCTTACTGTTTAATCCTCGGCAGCTTTTGCTCCCGAACAAAGTGGGGGGAGGTGCAGCTGTCCTTTGTAGAATGAGTGGAAACACATACATACAGAGAGAGGGAGGGAGGGATAGAGAGAGAGAGGAAGAGTGTGTGTGTGAGTGTGTGTGTGTGTGTGTGAATGAGTGAGAGAGAGAGAGAGAGAGATTGATTCCTGGTATGTATAAAGAAGCACTCTTGTGATCTTTGACTTTTAGGCTTGCTGTCAAACATCAGCCATAATACTAATTACTGTTTTGAACAATGTGTAGGTTGTATTACACGAAGGGCTATTTTATATATGAAAGTATGA
>QLTV01004396.1:0-12523 GCA_003457575.1 Thermophis baileyi
CCTTCTCCAATACTTACGGCCTCAAAAAGCACCGCCACATTCACAAAATGGAGCGCTTTGCTGCCATGGGGGCCCATAAGGAACAGCCCTAATGTTGGAATAGTAGCAGCAGGAAAAAAAATGGGTGGTCCGTATCTTGGTACTGTAGGATGGGATGTGAAGCTAGTTCCAGGTTTCTGTGAGCCACGATGGCAAGGCATTTCCATGAATAGAAAATAAGATGTGCTTGTTAGCAGTGAGATGCTCCAGTTGGGCACTAATTTGGAAGAGATCAAATCATAAAGTCACGAGCAGGACAAGCCAGATAGAGGCAAGAATGAATTGTAAAGATAGGGTATGTAATTAACAAGAGGTAGCCGCCAGTTACTTGCTAGATTTCAGCTCTCTAACAGAATATCTTGACCACTCTGCATTTTTAAACTAATTGCCTGGGAAAGGGAGATGGAGATAGCAATCATAGAAGTGACCATTGCCTGTCAAGCATGGCCACAGTGTTTTGGGGGATGAAAGTTTCTTCCTGTTTCTGAGCAAATGGGAGCAAATAAGGTTATGGTGGAATGACATTTTTTTTTTTCATTTGAAGCCTACGTTCTGGAATGGAAACCGTATGGCATTCCAGTTCACAAGAAGAGATGGTGCTTCCTGTCATCCCCTTTACCTAGAGAGAAATGTTAGACCTAATTCATTCATTTGGGAATGAGACAGGAAGGACCACGATACAGCACTTGAAGAATGTCCACCAATCTTTTGTGTAAACTCAACTATGTAATCTGTATTAGGTAAGCCTTGCTTGCATTCTGAGAAAGACTTTAATTAGTGTCCTTTCTTCATATGTATAAAGAAATAGGCTAGTTCTCAATTTTTTTAAGACCTGGGAAGGTAGTGAGACATGGCTGTGGACAGTAGAAAGTTAACGGAGTCTGCTTGAATTGTCTAGTGTGTGGCACCTGTTGTCTAAATGCTGTTGTGCCATAACATTTCTATTATATTCCTGCCTCCAGAACAGTACCAGTTCATGATGCAACTGGAGGTTCACAAAAACTTTACCTACAAAAGAGAAGTTGAGCCCAGAAGGTTTCTAGCCAAGCTTCCCTGGCATGCCACTTTCCACATTTAGGGAGCACTGAATGTTAAAAAGCATTTGGAATTGTTATGGTTCCCATTATGCACCCCTGAAGAAGCAAAACCCCAGGATAATTGTATTGTGTGCTTTTCTAAATATTCAAGTTGGCCCGTCAGGAGTAGAGAGGAAATACAAAAGTAGGCTAGGCTCCTTCCCCCTTGGGTTAGCTCTTCTTCCTTTGTGCTCAACGCTCTTCCTAATCTGTTGGACTTAATATAGATGAACTCGTGTGTGAATAATACCTTACTTTGAGCCCTAAAATGGAATGTGGGTTTGGAATGAGAGCTGTGACTGTACATTGTTAGCCTTCCCTAATGTTAGCCTGCCTTCTTCCCACCACTGAAAGTTGGATATGAAACTGTGTGTGAGAGAAAAATAAACTTAATTGGTGGGTCTACCAGGATTGCACAATGCTTTGGCTGCTCAGCTGCTCTCCTGCATTCCCTGGTTTGATCCATAAGCCTTTCCTAGTAAGACATGGTGTATCCACTTAGTTCATTGAGCTAACTGCCCTCGCCTTGTAACTCCATGGTTATTAGACTCGTATAATGCTTCAGGTTTGACTCCAAAAAGGTTCTTCAAAGCACAAACACAGCATCAGGGATTGTGTGACTGCTGGAGATGTCTAAAAGTCACCAACGGGTGTTGTGTTCATTGTCCCAAGCACTCCGAAGCACCTTATCAAATCTGAAGAAATGCAAAGCCCCCTTTTATACATACTTGACACCAGTCTGAATGGATCCTCACTGCACCTGAAGTGGAGAATGCTGACCAGGCATGAGTAAAAAAAATCCTTGCAAACTCTCTGACTTCCCCCAATAACCTTTCCTCCTCAATCCTCCTCCAGCAAATTGTAGACATTGGAGCACACCTTTAAATAGACTGGAGGGGAAACTAATTTGCTAGATGCAACCAAAGAGTTCTAAAAACAGGCTCCCTTGTGTACTGTGGACACCACACAGGTAATTCCCGCTTCCTTCCCCTCTTGTAACCCAAGCTGACAGTACAATAGAAAGTAATTTCAACATTTCCACTCTAGCAAAGTGAGAGCATCTCTTCTACCAGATGGCTGCACCAAAGCTCCTTAGCGTTGCTTTTGGTCTACCACCCACTTGCTCACACCCATAGTTCCCAGATTGGTGAGTGGCAATCTGTGATTATGAGGATCCAAAGATGTACTGTTTAAATTTGGTTGTCCAGTGCCTAGAAGGAGAAAAGTTGCCAAAGGCTTTTTGAGCAGTAGAGAATAGAATTGGAGTTTATTGAGTGCAGGAATTTCTTAAGGCAGCCTCCCCCAAACCCGCAGAAGTCTTGGCCTACAATAGCTAACCACTCTATGCTCAGTGAGCACACTGGGAGGGGGGGGGAGGGGGTAGATAGTGGCAGTATTGGTGAAAGGCACTATTACAAATGCTTTCTTGAAGGAATTGCCACAGAATTCGGTGGCCAAATATAGAAGTATGATGAAGAGTGCAAAGATGGGAAAAGAGACGGGAAGAAGACTAAAATGTTTTCCAGCCTTCCAGACAATTTCCTTATTGGCTGAGCACAGGGTGGCAAATCATGTCCACTTTGAGACGGCCCAGTTAGATTAGCATCTGTCTGAAACATACCGGTTCCTCTTCTATCTCCAGAAGTGATTGCAACTGGATGCTCTTTTTCTTGTTTTATTTTACTAAATTGTTAAAGGTCTGAATTTGTCACTGAAATTCAGTGAATTGTGGTGGCTATACCTCAGCCTGTCTTTTACAGAAATCGTTTTCCCCATTTAGAATTTTTCTTCCCTGCCTTCATAATTTGCAAATAGAACTGAGTTTAATACAGGTAGTCCTCGACTCACGAACACAATTGAGCCCAAAATTTCTGTTGCTAAGTGAGACATTCGTTGAGTTTTGCCCCATTTTATGACCTTTCTTGAAAGAGATGTTAAATGAATCACTGCAGGTGTTAGTAACATGGTTGTTAAGTGAATCTGGCTTCCCCGTTGCAGGAAGTCACAAAAGGTGATCCTGGGGCACTGCAACTGTCATAAATATGGGTCAGTTCCCAAGCATCTGAATTTTGATCACGTGACCATGGGGATGTTGCACTGGTTATAAGTGTGAAAAATGGTCATAAGTCCCTTTTTTCAGTGCTGTTGTAACTTTGAACGATCACTAAATGAACTGTTGTAAGTCAAGGACTATCTGTATTAGTTTTCCTTCTCATATGTACTATCAGTGCTTTCCTGGACTAGGTATTTCTAAGCCCCCTTGACAACTCCCCAAACTGGGAACTTGTTCTTACAGGAAATGCTGTTATTGGTTAATATCACCCATTCCTTCATCTTGGGGGGGGGGGAATGAGTTCACCATGACTAATCAATAGATGATGTTCCTGTTAATTGGCTACATAATAGCTTCCCAAATGAACAATGGAATATAAAATGGAGAAACAAGTTGATCAAAAAACATACTGTGTTCCCAAAATCACTAAATTTATGCCTTTTTCTCAAGGACACAGGATTTCTAAAGAATTTCTTAAAAATGGCAGACCTAGAATATAGGACGCGAATTTTATGATTGTGTATGCCTATGGAACTCTTGCTTCAGTCACAGAATTGGTGCAAACATATTTGGCTAGGTCTTGCTTCTTAATTCAGAATGGTGGCCTGTTTCCTAGTCAGAGGACAGGACAGCCATCCAAGTATGTTTATTTTTATGATCTCACTTAGAAGTAATTAGTTGACCTTAACTAATTCTTATAATTCGTGTTATTTACAATCTGAATGTTTGGAAAATGGCAAAAGTGGAAATATATTTACTCTTTCAGTGTATAGTTGACAAAGAGAAGAAGCTGAGAGTGCAAAATAGCTGCCTTTTCTATTTTTCTAGCAAACTAAATACTTAAAAGATGGATGGGCAGAGTGTTTGTTATTAGGGACATATCTGATCACTGTTACTGTCAGGATTATTTGCATCCATTCCTCATCCTAGGAACCATTTGATTTGTCCAAATCTCTTTCCTCTGTTGGATTTGTTAGCAGGTGCAATTCATGCACTTCAAAATGTATTAGTGACAAAATACAGAGAATCTCCAGTTTATCTGGAACAGTGGTGCTCAGCCTGTGGTCCGCGGATCCCTGTGGGGCCGCGATGTCATCACAGGAGGTCTGCGAAGTCTTGAAGAAATGTTATGATTTTAAATCTTGAGTTAAGTCTTGGAGGTCTGTGGCCATGGTTCGTGGCCACAAAAGGTATTTAAAGGAGGTCCGTGGTGAAGAAAAGGTTGAGAACCGCTGATCTAGAAGGTATGAGGACTAGTCAAGTTCAGAGAGTAAGGTGCTAGAAGGCAATATTCCATGGACAGAGTTGTGTGGGAAGAGTTTTTAAGGGAATGATGAGTTGTTGAGATGAAGTAGTCTGGCTTTTAATTGTGGTTGGGAAATTGAGTTCTTTTGAAGAACCAGTTGGTTTGGAGTATGTAATCAAGAATGATCAACCATCTTTTCCACTCTTCTTGTACTCTTCTGCCTTGTGTATGTTCTTGGATGGATTGTTAATCCTGAATGTACATCACTAGGATGCTCGATATCCTACAGATGCCCACCGTCCACTTGGCTTTGTTTGCTTCATCCTGGAACTATGAAGCAGAGGGCAGGAAAGATATTCCATCTTTTGCTGGCATCAGACCTGATTTTGCTTTTTGAGATGCCACCTGATACACAGCCAACTTCTCAGAACTTCTTCAACCCTCCTGTTCTTTGAGGAACATGGATTCTATAGTTCTCTGACTGGTACTGTTGTCCTGTACTCTCCTTTCACATCCCATAGAGGGAGATGGACTTGAACATCTAGTGACAATTGCAAATTCAGAATGAAGAGTATGCCACTGATAGGACCCAACCCATTGCAATCATGTTAGCTAATGACTTTTTATATTAATACAGATATATAAATACATACATTTCTATATAAATACTTCTTTTTAATAACCTCCCCTCCTTTTCCCATTGGCCAGAGTGCAGGAAGTGCAGTTCTTTTAATGCCAAGGTTTATGTCCCTATGATAATGTGTACTAAAATATGTATAGGACCCCATTCTTGTCCACACGGCTGATGGACCTAAAATGATAACCTGTCCCTTCTTCTCTCATTGTACCCCTTGGGAACTGTACAACGTGTGTTTCTCAGTCAGGGGTGGGGGAATGGGAGTGTGTTTTGTGTTTTAAGCCAAGCAATCATTTTAAAAGTGTCTGATTTACAATGTACAGACTAAACAAACATTAAAAAAAGAAGAATTTGGATATTGTTTGTGCTAAGCCAGATTGTCTTACAAGCTGATGTTAAGAGGACATTCCTTCAAACAATGTGAGTATACTGTTAGAATTAGCCAGAATAACTAGGTTTATAATTCTCAAACTAATGAAGAAAAAAAGTAAAGCAAGCAATGGCAGACACTTTTGAATCATTGCTATCCTGTGTAAAAAAACAAAAGGAAGCTGCATTTACTCAGCCAGATAGATCAAGGTGATCCTGGTACAAATATATCTTCTTTATTGCAGAGAAAAAGGGCTTTTATTCTTCCAGATTTGGCTTGTTTTCTCCAGCAAATCAGAGCATCCTTTTATTTGCTCAAAACCTCTTCTGCAGGTGGGAGGAGCTTCAGACACCACAGAGAATAAATCTCTTTTACATCACCTTATTCTTAAATTAGACAAATCAGATTCCTATTGCAAAGAAAGTGTTTAGAAACATTTATGCATGCTCATCTATTCTTATAAATTAATAATGAGATGAGATGAAGTGTTGTGGAAAAATTTGAGGGTACAGATTGAAATGGGGTTTCTTGATATATTTTACACCCAGGTGGTATTCAGCCGGTTCGGACTGGTTCGCCCGAACCGGTAGCGGTAATCACGGGTGGGCCCATCCACCCACCCACCCAGGCTCTATGCTATCCTATTTGTGCACGTTTTTGAGGCCAGGCGCATGTGCGGAGCGCGCACGCGCTCACATTTGCAAACCGGTAGGGAAGGTAAGTGAAAACCATCCCTGATTTTACATCATGAGACTAGTACTGACATTGTCCAGTGTCATTTTGCAGTTCATGTGGAAAGTAGTTGAGAATCCACAATGGACATTTTAAAATGTTTATATTAAATAAGAACAGTGAGAAAATGCAGAATTGAGAAATAATTTTATCTTAAGTTTATAGAGCTTTATAAAATTCCTTTAAAAATGGAAAACATCTGTTTCACTTCAATTAACAAAAAGGTATCTAAATTGATATGAGGATTTGAGTTGGAAATATGTTGGGTAGCCACACAGCAATTTAATTTTTTTTAAAGGGTCATTCAATTCTTTATATAGAATTTTCAATCAGATTTATATGTAAATCAATTGTGTTGGTATAAACTATTTTTTCTCACATGCTTGGATTTACAATAGCAATAGCACTTAGACTTACATACCGCTTCAGTGCTTTATAGCCCTCTGTAAGCGGTTTACAGCGTCAGCATATTGTGCTCTACAATCTGGGTCCTCATTTTTACCGACCTCAGAAGGATGGAAGGCTGAGTCTCTTGAGCCGGTGAGAATCGAACTGCCAAACTGCAGTTCTGCCAGCAGTCAGCAAAGTAGCCTGCAGTACTACATTCTAACCACTGTGCCACCACCACGCAGGGTCCTTAATCAAGGATTCCTGTAGTGTTTTCTAAAATACTAGTTCATGCATGTGCACGCCCACACACACACACACACACACAGTTTACTTCATTGGCATAATGTAAGAAATTTTTATTTGCTTAAATCTTTTGCGGCATACATTTTTGAAATAATTTTATACCTAGTTGAAAATACAGTCATAATTAAAATGAGTGGGTTGTAACAGCTACATGTATTGCAAAATTATATTCCATGCCAACATAAAATATAAAGTCAGAATTAAGGCCAGTTTGATTCCATGGGACTTGTGCCCAGGCCAGTAAGTTTAGAAATTCAACACAAACTATTCACTTCCCAGGTACTTTAAATTTGTAGGTAACATTTTTTTCTTGTATGAGGAAAGTGCAGACCTCTGACCAAAATATGGCTCTGTCCTCAGCATGCTAGCTTATGGTTAACAGAACCATGAGTTACTAACTTAACTAAGTTGGGTGAGTTTGCACAGCATCTTGTGTTACATTGGGTGAGCACACAGTCCGTTGAGCTAGCAAGAAGGGCACAGGCAATCCCCAAATCTAACCAAGTCTGCTTTCCATTCTGTGCCCCGCTTTAGAAACTGCAACAGGCATTAGTACAAACTTTAAGGCTTTTGTTCATTAGCTTCAGTTTAATAAGCAGGTAGTCCTCCACTTACAACCATTTGTTTAGCAACAGTTTGAAGCTACAGCAGCACAGAAAAAGTGATTTACAACCAGTACTCACGTTTATGACCACTGCAAACAGCCCTATGGTCAGGTGATCAAAATTCAGGCACTTGAAAACTGTATTTATGATGGTCGCAGTGTCCCATGATCACCATTTGCGACCTTCCCAGATGGCTTCCAACAAGTCGATGGAGGAAGTCAGATTTGTCTAAAATCACAAGATTCCCTTAACAACTGCAGTGATTTGCTTAACAACTGTGGCAAAAGTTGGGCACGACTCACTGAACAGAAATTCTGGTCCCAATTGTGACTGCTAAGTGGAGAACTACCTGTAATGCCAAGCCAAAACATGATTTTGATTGATTTCTAGATGATGCCAAACATTAACTGGAACTGTTCTGATCCCTGTGACTCAATTCAAGCCTGATATCGAACCCAGGATGGGGTTACCTAAATGTATTACAGATCTGCACATTCCTTCCTGCCTTTGCAATTTTAAGTTTCTATGGTTATTCACAATCTGGAATCAGAAATTGTAATTTGATTGCAATCTCCAGTGTCTGGTTTGCTGTTATCAAGCAGTAAGTCAAGAAAAGCGGGGTACAACTGACCTGCCTATGAAATGCCAGGTCCCAGCTAACAACCTGGTGCTTTCCAATGATTTGGGGCACAATTGCCCATTATGAACATGATGGCTGGTGTTCAGACATGAAGTTTCCAAACATCTGGAGGCACTGAGTTGTCTGGAAAATTGTTTACTAAAAATCAGCATTCGGTATTGTAATAGCACATTTCATCCTTGGTTTTTCATTCTACTTTTCAATGTAGGAATTACTGCTGAAAAACAAAATCAATGTGGTTTTACCTTCCAGAGCTCTTTTTCCACTGCTTTATTCCTATGCCCCACGCTGTCCGGCCCGTGTATTCGACGATGCTTGGCAAAGTTAGAGGAGTTATTGAAACGGCGGCAACAGACCGCACATTCAAAGGGCTTCTCTCCAGTGTGCAGTCTCCGGTGAGTGGTTAAGGCTGAGCTCTGCGTGAACCGCTTGCCACAGACGCTGCAGCCAAAGGGCCTTTCACCAGTGTGCACTCGCAGGTGCTCTTTCAGGTCTGTGGCACGACGGAACTGTTTGGGGCAGGCAAAGCAGAGAAATGGCTTGGATTCAAGCATAGACGGTGCGTGTCCATCGGAGGGCTCACGAGCTGGGAAAAGAAAACAAGGGGTGGGCCTCTCCTTATCTTCCCTATGCTGAGCAGTGCTTCCAAGCTGATCCTGCAAAGAGTGGCGTCTCTGAGGCCCACAAGCATTGCAAGATACGGAACATGGATCAAGATTCTCCAATTGCCAAGGTGATCTTGTAGCCTTCGGACTGGGGGAAGAGCCTTCAGAGTCATCCATTTCTGAGGCAGGATCTTCCCCGGCTATGCCATCTTTGGGCCACATAGGTGGTTCTACTTTGAGAAAATTCAACTTTTCTGGGGCACATGTTTGAAAGTCTCCATGGGTGCTACGCTCCTGGGTCAGCTCTCTTTCTCTAAGGCCACTGAGAGAAGCTCCCTGGCTATTGTTTTCCTCTGGCTCTGAAACTAAAGTTTTGCTTCCGTCGAGTCCCCCCGCATCGCATTCCCCTCTACCGTTCTGCCTCATCTCTGTACCTCCACTTCCCGCTCTGCTCTGCTTGAGCCCTCTGAGGCCATTTGGCCTCCTTACTCCGAAGCCCCTCTCGGAGCTCTCTTGATTCGGCTTGTGAGCAGAGCCCCTGTTGTCCCCGACTGGCAAGAAGCCTTTCCCACAGCTGCTGCCACTCTCTAGCTGTAACTTACCAGGGCAGCTGTCGACCAGTTGCTTCTGTTCTTCCTGAATGTGGCTTCCCCCTGCTCTGTTACGCCTTGAACCTTCTGTGGGGTTTTCAGTGCTTGCCTCTGGCAGTTGTTTGAAGCTGTGGCCATTGGGAAGGGCTTCTTGGCTGTAGCGGCAATTGTTGTTTCCACCCAGTTCCCCAGCATGCCCATTGCTATCAGTTGCCTGTTTCAGAGCATCTGCCTTAAGACCATCTTGGCTGCCCTGCCTTATAGCAAGATTAATACTAAGACTGGCATCATCCTGTTGCATCTTGAATGTATCCATGCTACCACCTGGTTGTCTTTGGCTGCTGGTGCAGTAGTCCTCTTGGCTTAGCCTAGTGCTATAAAAGCAACTTTGCCTCCCTTGGAGGTTTTGATCAGCCTTGTTCTTGCCTTCTCTTAGCTCTTTGATGAGCTGACAGCTGTCTTGCTTCGACAGAAGGGTAGGGCTTAGATTTCTGCCACCCTTTCCTTCTTTCATTTGCTCCAGTTTCTTTCCAGGCAAAGAATCACAGTCCTTCCCACCAACTCTCCCTTCACTGTACCCAGTCGATGGGCCGTGAATGCGTTGGTGCTTGCGGAAGTTGGAGCCGTTGTTGAAAGATTTAAAGCAGACACTGCAGTGGAAAGGCCGTTCGCCGGTGTGAATGCGCATGTGGCCAGACAATACTGAGCTCTGAGTGAAGCGCTTACCACAGATGCCACATTCATACGGCCTTTCACCGGTATGCACCCGTTCGTGATCACGTCTGTCTGAAGCCCTCTTGAAGCGTTTGGGGCAGAAAGAGCAGCTGTAAGGCCTCTCAACGGGCAGCACCAAAGCCTCAATGCTGCTGGACAACCAGCTCTGAGGCTCTAAAAGGAGGTTTCTGCACCCCTGGCATTGGGGGATTTGCTCGTGGGGCCCAGCAAGGCTTGGCAGGTCTTCGTGGCACAGGGGGCATACAGGGGGCAGAACTGGCCCAATCTCTTCCTTCACTGTTACTAGCTGGATCTCCATTGGCTAGTCCCCAGCATCTGTCCCTGAAAGAGGCAGAAAGGAGACATGTAAACTGCAAGAACCAAGCAGGAACAAATGGAATGGAAGCCAGAACTCACTCACAGGGAGAATAGGGGTCTTAATGGCTCGTTTCCTGATTTTAGAAAAAAAAAAGGTCCGGAGTAAGAGAAGCTGATCTGGCAAGAAACGAGGCATCCAAATTTGATTTCCTCACTCATTCATACGCATGCTGCTGTACTCATTCACCTAAGCCAGAGGATATCTATGGAGAAGATCCCTGTGGTTGCTAGGAACCCAAAATAACTCCATGGCACCTAATATCTGATGATCCACATATCAATGTAACAAAATAATGGATCTCGGCTAAACGTTATCTTGCTCAAGCAATGACAGCACCCACCCACCCCGGCCGCCTTTGTCCAGGTTCAGATATTATACGCTGACCTAATCGTAGTTAATAGTTGGAGGGAGCACCAGGGAACCCCAGAGCTGTAGGTTAGCACATTGGAAGAAGACAATGGCAAGTAACATCTACACTTGCCAGGAAAACTGCATAATTGTGTGGGGTTGTGCCCATTTATCTCCCAGGAGTCAAACGTAACCCAATGGCATTTTCCCCCTGACCATTTTACAAAAAACTGACCATTGTGGAGAAATCAACAGCTACTACCGTAGAATATATGTTTTCAACTAAAGTCAGCAATAATAAGCAAAAGCCACAGACAAATCTGGGACATGGTGTTCTATATGTTGCCAGGAACTAAATTCCTTTCCTCATTTCAGCAGAGTCATAAACTGGGTTCCACCATTGGCTTGGCTGATACATTTAGGCTGATGCCAAAACCAAATAAATAAAATTAAAGCTTGTGCGATGTGTGAACCCCACTGCCCTGAGCAGAATGAGGTAAGATGTAAAACAAAATCTCTCACACATGAACCAAGAAACCTGCTGAGAATCCCTGCTAGGCTTCCCTTAAACCAGCTGGCCTCAGCACTACAATTCCTATCATTCTCAGGCTACAGTCCTGACTCAGAGCTGACCTATGGGTCTTCCTTGTGCCCCAATTCTTAGAGGTTGCAGCAGGGTGAGCTACAAAGCCTCCCTCTCTGCCAACCCAGAAAAACGGACCAGCAGGAGAACCTCTGAAAGCCCTATAATGTACTGGATAATATGTTAATTTATATTGCTGGTCCATGTATGATATGCCATATGCTAAATAAATAACCGGACTGGAGAACATATTCTGTTTTTAACTAGACCAGCTTTTGAACGTCCGTCCAGTTACCTCCAGTTGCTACTTAAACTGGCTGAGATTTCTTCCCTTACTCAGGAAAGGCCATTTGAAATCTCAATAACCCCATCCCAATGGATTGGATTACAACTCCTATCACCTCCCAGGCAGTTCCCCTACTACTGTAACCTATCATTACAGCGCCTCACCCTGCTTACTAGCAGACCCTAACCTTCCCAAGGAAGCCGGAATCTCCGGGAAATCGAGCTGTCTCCTCCAACCTTCCCGAAGAACCCGTGTCGGCCCCCCTACCTTCGCTTCCTCCCCCCCCACACCCGTTTTTACGTGTACAGAAACCAGGTGTTCGAGGCCGGCTGCCAGGGACATAAACGGCGCGGTCCTCCCCACCCCCCAAAATCCGCTGTCTTCGCCTGTGAAGTCGGAGGGTGCAGAGAACAATAGTCCGGAGCTGGCGAAGCTCTGCGCGAGTGAAGCTTGCGCGAAGCTTGGCTGGCTGCATGCCCGGTGCCAGAAGCCAGGGAGTCCCCCCCCCCCCCCCCCCGCCCCCACGGCCCCCCCGCCCCCCCCCCCATTCACTTTTGATTCTTTGTCGTCCCCCGTCCCCCCCGAGAGGCATGGAAGTTCCTACTCATCCCTGGGCAGAACACCGGAGCCTGTCCGGCGGCTGCGTACCCGCTTCTAGGATGGATTCTCACTTGTACCTGTTCTCCATTCACTTTAACACGAAGGTTTTTGCCCTCGGGCCCTTCGCAACTTTCAGCTTCCTTCGCTCCGTGAACAAGCGGTTGGGGAAAGCTCTCCCCGCCCCGCTTCTCTTCTCTTGGGCTGCCGTTCTCTTCCCATGCGCGCGCATCCCCTTTAAATGAAACCGAAAAAGAAAATTAAAGGGAATGGCAGATAGTCGGTCTCCTTTATTTTTGCCTGCCGTCAAAAACGCAAATCCCCGTTGTC
>QLTV01004396.1:30651-47097 GCA_003457575.1 Thermophis baileyi
ATAATAATAATAATAATAATAATAATAATAATAATAATAATAATAATAATAATAATAATAATAATAATCTTCGGATAAATACATATAATAATAATAATAATAATAAAAAAAATAAAATAAAAAATAAAAATAATAATAAAGTCTCCTAAAGTCTTCAAAAATAGAAGTTTTGCCTTTCCTTGATCCTGTGAGGAAATAGGCATCGTCACACTGGGTTCCATACTTAGCCAGCATTCTGGCCTACTCTGTCTTGATTTCTGACAAGCTGGATGTTTAAGCGGCTTCTGCGGAAAATAGTGCTGAAGGTGAGAAGATCAATATTCTTCACGGCTCATTCCCACATGCCGGGAGTCACTTGTGGAGGTACCTGAACCGGGCGCTGGATCTTTGCCACTGCCATAGAGATGCCTGGGTTTCTCGCTTAGGTTTTACATACAACATCCACCCCCACAACTTTCCCAGCTTAAGGACGTTTTGCTCCTCCTCGGCTCCGCCTCTTCACGCCGCACTTTACAGGAGCGCCCCAGCGCCGCCTGCCTACCCGAAGCTCCGGCTTGGGATGCTCAGCTGTGGATGTGGCCACCTGGGCGAGGAAGGTAAAAAGTTCAGGCGGCTGGGGGCTGCCAGGAGCGGGGCTGCAGGTCGGCCCGTCGCCAAATCGCCGGATCGGTTTCCCTCAACGCTTTCCCGCATCATCTCCGCTTCGAAGAAGCGGTGCGGGCTTCCCTCGAGACCAGTTCGGCGAACATCCCAACCTGTCGCGCTCCGAGCGCCTGGGCGCACCGGCGGGGGCGCGCGGAGGTCCTTTGGCGTCTCCAAAGTCCTGGCTGCGCGTCAGCCCCGAGATTTGGAGGGGGGGGGGTTGAGAAAAGAAGGGTGGGCTTCTTCATCGCAGGGCAACAGCCGGGGCCATTTTGGAGTAGTGGTAATGGACTCTGGATTTTCTTTGCCAAAGGCCTGATTTAATGGAGAGGGGGGAATGGGAAGGTTGCTATGGATTCGCCCGCCCAGGGCACTTGATTGGCCTCGTCATGCTGTACCAGGAGTTTGCTGGTATCGGGGGATGTAGAGTTGGAGGAGAGTGCTGTGGGGAAGGGTGGGTTTGATGCTAAGCATGGGGCATGAATTAACGAAGTCCCCCCTCCTTGAAGAAGAGGCTGGACTAATTGGGTGCACCTTAGAGATTCCTCACAGGTGTGCCCCAAGTCCCCTTGGTAGGTCCCAGATGCTGCTGAAAAACAACTTTCTGACTCCAGTCTGTTTCACTAGCACCTGTAAAACTGCCTCCCCTTCTGACATTGCTTGCTTTTGACTTTTAAATTGACATGGTCTAATGCATGTGCAGTGGGGAAGGGGTAGCTTGGGAAAGGGGAGTCAGTTAAGACAAAATCCCCTAATTTGGTTTATTCACAGTCTTTTTATGCTATTACTTTTTGTGTATATAAAGCAATACAAAGCAATATTACAGTGCTTATAGAAAAACAACTAGTGATGTATTTTGATTGTGATTAATTTGAAAGTCACTACAGCTAACTTGACTTACGAGCACAATTGGGACCAGAATTTCCATTGCTAAGCAAGGCGGTTAAGTGTTAAGTGACTCACACCCAATTCTACAACCTTATTTTTTGCCATAGTTGTTAAGCAAATCACTCCTATTGTTAAGTGAATCATGCAGTCAGTAAGCGAATCCGGCTTCCCTCATTGACTTTGCTTGTCAGAAGCCAGCTGGAAACATTGCAAGTGGTGATCAATAACCCCTGGATACTGCAACCATCATAAATATGTACTGGTTGCCAAGTACCTAAATGTTGATCATGTGACCGTGGGGGTGCTGTGACAGTTGTAAGTGCAAGGACTGATCACACTTTTTTCATTGCTGTTGTAACTTCAAATAGTCACTAAATGAATGGTTGTAATCAAGGACTACTTGTAATGGCAACTAAATCTGTATCCATTGGTGGATGATGATTTAAATTGTGAAGGCATTGCCAATGTAGTGCATAACAAATAATTGGACTTGCATATTACTAAGCCAAAACCTATGAAGCTGGGACAGAGCATAAAGTGTGAATGTAGCCATTCAATTGTGGAAAATTCGAAGTTTTAAAGAAAATCTCACTTCTACTAGGACCTGGGTTCCTTTTTGCCACTTTAAGCATCACAAACAGAGGGAAATGGATCCCAAGCAAGTGGCTGATTGCCAATAGATTGGGAATAGCAGGTTCATGCCGAAATACATTTCTGAGATGTTATGGTGCTATAAAGATTTGCATAGAGTACTATACTTTTCTTTATGCTCAGATCAGTCTTATAAATCTATAACTCCGTTTTACAACGCTCCTGAATAAAATAACCCAGTATTAACTGCCAACTAAAGGGAATGTGGGAATGGGTCACATTTTATTAACAGATGATTTAAGAATAAGGGAAAATCTGGATGCAGCAGCCCAATCTGGTGCCCTCTGAAGGACAACTCCCTGACTCGACATAAAAGGCACATATCCAGCACATCTTAAAGGTATCAGGCTGGGAAGGCTGAAATATAGTGCAGAGACTGACTAAAATAAATCCAAACCAGTTTTAGATTAGGTGGGAAGGGAGAAGGAGAAGAGGGAGATATAAGAATGGAAGCATAGGTCCTTATTTAATGACTGATTCATTTAGTGACTGCTCACAGTTACGATGGTGATGAAAAATGAACTTTATGATCAATCCCTCTGTGAAACAAAGGAAAGGAAAGCTAAGTAAGATCATAAGCAGTCGCAATTTCACTTAGTAAGCACTTCACTTAACAACCATGTTGCCAGTCCTAATGTGGTTGCTAAATAAGGACTACTTGTATAATTGTAAGCCTGCTATCAATTACAGAATCTGATGGTTGCATTAGGACATGGCAGAACCATCACACAAAGAAAAAAAATTACAGATCCGTCAGAATATTAGGATCTTGGGTTAATAGTTACTTAGGATTTCACCTCCTGATCCTGTTATATACAGAGTAATACCTGAGAAGTTTGTTGATAGGATCCACGACTGGGATGGTTCACATGTTGTGCTGAACTGTAATATGATATGTCTGGGTTTGATTTATTGCAAGATATGCATGCACTCTGGTGATTGTGGTTCGTTCAAGAGTCCAACAATAATGGCGTAGTTTAGCACAGTATAGGAACCCTGTCAATGTGGTAGGGAAATAAGTAATGATAAAGTTTGATTTTTTTTGTGCAAAGAAAGAAAGGAGGTGGCGAAAGAGATCTCAAGTCTCTGCCTCCATTGGGCTCTTACTTTCACCACAGGGCATCTATCCAGTGGTGGGATTCAAATTTTTTTACTACCGGTTCTGTGGGCATGGCTTGGTGGGCGTGGCTTGGTAGGTGTGGCAGGAGAAGGATACTGTAAAATCTCCATTCCCTCCCCACTCCAGGGGAAGGATACTGCAAAATCTCCATTCCCTCCCCACTCCAGGGGAAGGATACTGCAAAATCTCCATTCCCTCCCCACTCCAGGGGAAGGATACTGCAAAATCCCCATTCCCTCCCCACTCCAGGGAAAGGATACTGTAAAATCCCCATTCCCACCCCACTCCAGGGGAAGGATACTGCAAAATCTCCATTCCCTCCCCACTCCAGGGGAAGGATACTGCAAAATCTCCATTCCCTCCCCACTCCAGGGGAAGGATACTGCAAAATCCCAATTTCTTCCCGATCAGCTGGGACTCAGGAGGCAGAGAATAGATGGGGGCGGGGCCAGTCAGAGGTGGTATTTACCGGTTCTCCAGAACTGGTCAGAACCTGCTGAATCCCACCTCTGCATCTATCACCAACATCACTCTCTGAGAAGAACTCAAATAGAAGTACGGGTAGTCCTTGACTTTACAAGTATTTATTTAGTGACTGTTCGAAATTACAACGGCACAGGAAAAAGGGGCCTTATGATTGCTTAGAACCATCACAGCATTCCTGAGGTAACAAAATTCAGGGGCTTGGTAACTGGCATGTATTTACAACTGTTACAGCATCCTGGAGTCATATGATCACCATTTGTGACTTTCACAACTGGCTTCTGACAAGCAAAGTCAATGGGAGAAGCCGGATTCGCTTAACAATTGTGTGATATTTGCTTAACACCTGTGGCAAAAAAATTGTAAAATAAGGTCCAACTCACTCAACAACTGCCTTGCTTAGCAATGGAAATTTTGGACCGAAATTGTGGTCGTAAGTCAGGGATTATGTTTCAATGATTGTGACCTCTCTGGGTCCATCTGTCACCAGTTGTTTTGTTGGAATAATTGAGACACCTTGTTGAATGTTGCTATCGGTCCTTCAAGAGGAGATTCTAAAAAGTGTTTTACTTCTAAGTCACCTGGGAAGAATTTGTATCTAGAAAGATTGTTGACAGATGTGGGCAGATGGACTGGCTTCCTAGAGATGTTTCTGGTTACTGGAATAAAATCAGAAAAGGTGCCTCTGCATTGCAATAATTAAAAATAAAATCAGCTTCACCCTCCTTGAGTTTCTCTGCATGAAATACCTTGGCTGGGAGCCAGTTCTAGATATGTGAGAGCTCTGCAATAGGCAGAGATATTTTTTTTTGTTGAGTTCTGTATTAGAAAGAGTAGAGATTCAATAATAGATGAACCATCGTTTAGATTGGAGATCAATTTCCCATGCTGGCTCAGGAATTCTGGGATTTGAAGTCCACAAGTCTTAAAGTTGCCAAGGTTGGAAACCCCTGGTTTGGAACAACCTTTTCCAACTTGCTTTTCTCTAGAGCCACTCCCATAATTATGGTAGCTGAATACAAACCCATCTGGAGTGCATCAGACTGGGAAAGTTTAGTTTTAGGGTTCCATTTATTTTTGGCAAAGAAAAGGAAGGGTGTGGGTGTAAGATACTGACGAGTGACAGGTTATTTGATGAGAAGAAAGACAGTTGATCAGTTAGTTGTTTGGATTAAAGGGCTAAATAAAAATTGATGCTCAACCTGAATTTTAAGGCACAGGGTTTTGTTTTGTTTTGTTTTTAAAGGAAATGGTTTCTCTCTTTGTGAAATTTAATCTCCAGGGACTTCAGTCTCAAAGAACGGTAAGCAACATGCATTACTGTGAGTGATGCAAAATTGGCCTCTATGATTGAGATTATGAGGACTATATAAACATAGCAAAATGGTTAGGTAATTGTACGGCATTACATTGTTCTATCCTTAGGGCAAGCAAGTAAAACTTGAAGCCAACCTCCAGGCATTCGGTTTTTTTAAATGCCTGGTTGGCAATCTAATTTTACAATATTGCCAAAGAAACAATTCTTCTACTAATGAAATGATTTCAGAAATATTTTTTGGTGTTTGGTTGCTTTTCTGCAGGCTGTTTTCTGTTCCTGGGCTAGGAGAGATCATGAGTTCTAGTCCCACCTTAGCCATGAAAGCCACCTGGATGACTTTGGGCCAGTCACTCTGCCTCAGCCGAACCCACCTCACAGGGTGGTTGTGAGGAAAGTAGGAAAAGTGTAATACTTATAGAATAATTTTTTATATAGGGTTGCTGTTGTAGGGAAAATAGGAGGAGGACGGTGTTTTGGATATGTTCACTGCCTATATAATAATATAGAAATAATAAAGGCGGGAAACAAACAAACAAGCAAACTTTTCTACAGTACTATTAGATGTCTCCATGTGGTCCCTACAAATCAAGCCCTTTACAGGAAGTCCTCATTTAATGACCACCTTCTTTAAATACCGTTCATAGTTATTATGACTGTGATGAAAAAGTAACTTTGCAACCAGTCCTTACATTTATAGTTTTCTGGTCTGCAATGCATAGGGAAAGCTGAAGTAAAATCATAAAATCATGATGTTTCATTTTGCAATCACCTCACTTAATGATCAAATTGCTGATCCCACTGAATTATCTTTTCTGCCAGAAAATTGGTTTTCCAGCCCTAATTAATTTTATTTTTTTGTTGCTGGGGCCAAATTTCTTAAGGGCATATTTGCTATCCCTGTTTCCTCCACCCCTGCCCCTACAGAAAAGGCTAATTTCAGACAGCTACCTACCTACTTTGAATCTAAATCATATGGTATATTTTAGGAAACCTGGACATTCACTCCATCAGCATTACAAATGGAGAAAGAGGCATTGAACTGCTCTTTGATTGTGTTTTGTTTTCAAAATATTCATAGAGTTCCATCATTTAAGGCTGTAAAATCAAGAAACAAATTCCATATGTGAATGTGCCATCATTCATAGAATAGTGAATTGCTTCAGATACCACCATCTTTTAAATACTACTTTTGGGTGTAAGTAAATTCCTGTACTAAAAAGGTCCTATATAGTTATTTTGAAAGATGCTGACGTTCTCCTGTCATAGACTGTACCAGTTTCTGGAATTGTTCTCCAAACTTACTAAATTTCTCTTTTGCCTTCGATCAGGTGTTTGAAGTTATTCCCAGGAAGCAAGGAGCTGTGTGAAGAATATTGGATCCCCAACTATTACACTGACTGAGGTAGAGATTTTGTTATAGCAATAGCAATAGCACTTAGACTTATATATCTCTTCACAGTGCTTTACAGCCCTCTCTAAGCAGTTTACAGAGTCAGCCTCTTGCTCCCAATAATCTGGGTCCTCATTTTACCCACCTCAGAAGGATGGAAGGCTGAGTCAACCTTGAGCCAGTGAGATTTGAACTGCTGAACTGCAACTAGCAGTCAGCTGAAGTAGCCTGCAGTACTGCACTCTAATCACTGCACCACCTCGACTCCAGAGATTGATGGGTGGATGGATCTATTTGGTGTGTTTTTTTCAAAACATTTTTGAGTGTGCATCTATGTGCATGTCAGTTGGAGTGGGGAGGGAATGGAGATTTTGCAGTATCCTTCCCCTGGAGTGGGGTGGGAATGGAGATTTTGCAGTAACCTTCCCCTGGAGTGGGGAGGAAATAGAGATTTTACAGTATTCTTCCCCTGGAGTGGGGAGGGAATGGAGATTTTACAGTATCCTTCCCCTGCCATGCCCACCAAGCCACGCCACGCCCACCAAACCACGCCCACAGAACTGGTAGTAAAAAAAATTTGAATCCCACCACTGCTCGGCTCTATTTTCACAGTGAGCCAATGGACAATGAGGAGGCCCCAAAAGAGATCTCCACTGAGCATAAAACTCCCAAGCTGAGTTTGAGCCAGTTAGTAGTTAAGATTCCTCTATCATCTTCAAAGCAGAATGAAGCACACCAGGAGAACATGATGTGCAAAGGTGACCATTGTCTAAACTCTCCTACACAATGGTGGAGAAATTAAAATGGAAATTGTGTATGTGTGAACAGTGCTCGCTGCTTTGAGATTAATGAAGGAATGGTGTAAAAAACAAAAAAATAAAGCAGAAATATTGTAAAGGTTTTTTTGGGGGGGGGGAGGGGAGAGGCCTGCTTTATTTGTTTGTTTGTTTATCAAATTTATATTTTTATTTATCTATATCCTGCTTTTATTATATTTATAAATAACTCATAGTGGCGAACATATCTATCATACCTTCCTCCTCTTACTTTCCCCACAACAACAACAACCACATGAGGTGGTTTTGCTGAGAGAGAGTGACTTTTCCAAAAGTCACTCAGCTGGCTTTTATGGCAAAGGCAGAACTAGAACTCACTGTCTCCTGGTGTTGGCCCAAAGTCACCCAGAAAACTCAATCTCTGCAGATGATGTTGGCCTCCATTTAGTGGACCCAGCAGCATGTGAATTGGTTAGGGTTGATGGAAACTATAATCTAACAACAAATGGAAAGCCACAGATTTTCCAGTCTGGATTTTAGTAACTCCACTAGTTGCAGGAATTAGGGAATGTGCATCCTGTTAGGGAATTACAACAGTTTCTCTGTTCAGAGGGAAGCATAGGCCTCTTTGTTTCAGTACTACCATCGCTGCTATTTCTGTGCTATTTCTATGAAAGTTCTACCTCTGTTGCTATTTTTATGTCTATGCATTTTCCCTTCCCATATATGCCGCTCTGATCTTTAAAAATGTCAGACCAACAGTTGTGAAAGGTAACCATTTAGGATTTCCTGAAAGCGGCTCCTTGATGGCTGAGAAATTTTGTTGAAGGGAGACCTTCAGACTCCTTGACTTGGAGTTGACTTGGAAGGAAAATCTAGACCAGAGGTTTCTAAGAATGGAGAAAGGAGGGATGTGTGATTCATAGCCCTAGTTATAGCTTCCATCCTGTCCTCTAGGTTGGAAATACTCATCTCACTCGGGGAGAGAGGACGATGAATGAAAGTAATCACCACCAGCGAGCAGGTGTAGGTAGGGGTCACTGTGGAGTTGGAGCAAAGCAAGGTGTGTATATTGGCTGGGCATGAGGTAGATTGTCCCGGGATTGAGGCAAAGTCCTCGTAATCATGGCGTAATCATGGAGACAGACGCATGTTAGCTAGCTTTGCATTTTACTGAAATCAAGATGAAAATCTGAATCCAACCCACTGTTCATATGCTGCACTAAATCAAATCCAGATAAGCCCATTTCTGGCTTCTGCGTATGCTCATTCTGCGTATGGAGCTCCTAGGAAGAATATTGATTGCATTCCCTAATCATGACAAGCCATGATTTGCTTAATAATCATTAGGGTAAACTACAGATGGCTGGATTCTCATGCCCTAACCCACAAACTATCATTTACAAGCTACATGTAGGAATCGGCCCCTCTGGCTTGGAAAAGAGACTTTATGACTTAGCATAATAAAGGAACCCAGTCCTAAGTTGTTGTTTTTTTTTAAGAAATGGGCATCCGTAGGGGAACCCATTTCATATATCTTGCAAGGAATATCAAAAGATTTCTGATCAGGAGTATTTCTAAATTTAAAGATTTTAGAAATAGCATCTGTATAATGACAATTCTTTCTTTTGTGGTAGAATCTCAGATCATTGTCATGCTATAGAGCTAAAAATGTAGAAGTGTTAAAGTACCACACTTCCATACAGTTTCCTCATAATTTGCTCAACATGTCCCATAAACATGAATTGTTATTACACAGTTGTGTTTATTTTCTTGCCAGTGGAACTGTCTCTTTTATTTAGCTGCTAGTGAAAGTCTTTAACCAAGAATATTTTTGTTCGCTTCTGCTTAGGACTTCATATGTTCTAAGCAGAATAGTTCTGCTTAGAACTATTCATATGTTCAAACAAAATTGTGCTAAAGTTTAACCCCCTTGCTAAGCCATATTATTATTTGCTTGGCTTGAGGGTTATGTGAACCTGTTATTAAGATGTGTATACTGTTGCCTGAAATATTATGTAAATCAAGTCCCATGTGATATATTGAGTAGACTGCAGTTGAACAAGCCATGGCTTAGCATGTTGAACTTCGTGTATTCCAAGTTTCTTACATTTCTTCCCCTCCCCCAATATTTATGTTTACAGTGAAAGAGAATAATGAAACTTGTGAACTAGCCTTACCTTTGGACGAGCCATGCCAAATGGAGTCCCAGACACAAACTCAGCAACAGTTATACTATGGTCTGAGCACCCTGGAAAATTTTGATGGTAAGAAACAATGTCACCTTCCCCTTATAAGCAAGTAAACATCCTTTAACTCTGTCCTGGACCACGTAGGCAGAAGACCTCAAGGCAATCCATTTCAGCCACTGGGAACTGGAAAGTGCTCTTCTGTTTCCTTCCTGATTATGGCAAGCCTGGAAAATTGCTAAGAAAAATTACACCGTCACCATCAGGGAAACTGCGGTAGAAAAGGGTACTTGGGGTATCTTGGGACCAAGGCTGTGTAGCGTGAAAGATTCTTTCTCCAGAAAGTGCTGTGGAGGCGAGTGAAGGCACAAAGGTAGCACTTATTTAGAATGCAATTAGAAGTGGTGTTTTTTTTCTGAGACCGAACCCAAGCACAGATAGTAACAATGCCCTGTTTAGTGACCATCCAAAGTTATGATGATGCTGAAAAAAATAACTTTGGGACTGGTCCTCGCACTTATGACTGTTGTACGGTCTTCATGGTTGTGTGGTTGAGATTCATATGCTTTGCAACTGGCGGGCTTTTATGACCATTGCGGCATCCTGTGGCCATGTGATTGCCATTTGCGCATTTCATAGTCAGCTTCCAACAAGCAGAGTCAATGGAGAAGCTGGTAGTAAAATCACAAATTGTGATCTTGCTTAACGATCTGCGATGGTTTGCTTAGTGGCCTTAGCAACAATGAGATTGTAAATCTGTCGTGGTCATGTAATGCCTTGCTTAATGACTGCATTGCTTAGTGATGGTTGTTAATCAAAGGCTAGTTGTTACGTTGTTAACCAAGGACTAGTAATGCATAGACCTAATAGATTTCTATAAACCTGGGGAATGGGGAGGGAGTGTTCTACATAATCCTTGCAGCTGCGAGAGACTGTAGTTTCCTAGCAGAGCATGTGTTTTCTAGGTAGAAATTTGCACAACAGACTAAGCTGCAGTGTGGTTGGCTATTTTGTGATTCAGTGTATTAAGGCAAACACTGCTCTTATCTGATATTTTACAAAGAATTTTTTTTTTAACCAGGAACGGTCAGAGAATCTCTGCAGACTGCCTATGTTAATTCTATAGTTCATTATATCATGGAAAAGTAGCTTTGAGTCATTATCCTCATTAATAAATGAACAAGTAGCATGTTTTTGACTCTTTGTTTAATTGAGGTCTCTCTAGTTTTAGGACATGTGTGGAGAACAGACCACATTTTTTATCACATTTATGCAGAAATATTGAACATTCAACAGGGTTCACAAACTTTAAGCACCCCCGTATTATACCCAAACAAATCAGCCACATGATGGCTAAACCTGGTGGCCTGATTCACAGTGCATTCTAAGAGAATGATTGGATATCCCCACAATACGCTGAACTAGGGACTGCAAAACTCTTTCAGCCTAACCTAGAGCTTTGCACAAACCCAGTTCAGCATGTTGTATGAATGGAGCCCCGTGTTATGCCTCTTGTTGTGTCTTGGATGTTTCAGAGAGGCCAGCTCCTTCATTGACTCTGGTGACCAATATGAAGACCCAGTTACATATGGCACTGGAAAGGAACTCTTGGCTGCAGAAGAGAATTGAGGATCTGGAAGAAGAACGAGATTTCTTGCGCTGCCAGCTAGACAAATTCATCTCTTCAGCCCGCCTGGATGCTGGTAAACGTTCTGGAGGCTAGTGGAGTGGTTTTGCTGGATTAGTGGAAAACACTTTATTGGAAAGAATAATAATCTAGAAATAAAGTGAGTGGTGGAGGATGAGTGCCAAGACACTTTGGCTCTTAAGAGAAAGGGGGGAACAATTTAGGATGGGGATTGACCATTGAAGTAGACATGAGACGGGCTGGGGAATCCTAGATGTTGAGGTCCACACATCTTCAAGCCACCAAGGTTGAGAAACACTGCTCTAGATAATGGGGATCATGTGCATTGTAGTCCAATCAGGAGCAATTCTGATTGGGGTTGATAGATGTTGAAAAGATGCTTCATAACTATTACTATTAGTCTTCTCATCGTTCCTATCACCCATCTCCTCCCACTTATGACTGTATGACTGTAACTTGTTGCTTGTATCCTTACGATTTATATTAATATTGTTTCCTGATTGCTTATTTGTACCCTATGACAATCGTTAAGTGTTGTACCTTGTGATTCTTGACGAATGTATCTTGTCTTTTTATGTACACTGAGAGCATATGCACCAAAGACAAATTCCTTGTCTGTCCAATCACACTTGGCCAATAAAGAATTCTATTCTATTCTATTCTATTTAGCTGCGCATGAAGAATCATAGGCTGATTATTATCCCTATTAAAATAAAAGTGTGATATGTGGTATCACACTTTTGTGATCTGGAGGAAATTGAGCCGGGTAACCCAGGTGAGTGCTCTTGAGTTTCCCATCTCCCTGGCCAGGTGTGATTCACTTAGCCTTTCTCTCTTCCAACCTAGATGATCACTGCTGCAACAAACAACTGCCCCGAAGATCCGAAATATTGGAGAGCCGAAATGGGGACATGACGGACGATGACAGCATGGGCTCCTGGATGGTCACCAGCCCTGAAGAAGGAGGATCTGTGGAACACAAGAAACTCAAAGCAGGGTTGAACCGGCGACGCTTTGCCAAGCCTAAAATCCGGGAGAGGCAGAGAGGTAAGTACTGAGGCTTCAAAGGTTTGGCATCAAAAGTTATAGCATTCTCTCTCAACCTTATCAATTTTGAGATGCGTGTATGTGAACTCACAGAATCCCCCAGCCAGCATACAAAGACTGAGCAATACTGAGTTATAGTATTGCCGTTAATGTTATTCTACTGTACAGATAGTCCTCGACTTACAACCATTCATTTAGAGACCGTTTGAAATGACGACATGACCAGTCCTCATACTTATAACCATCATAGCATGTAGCATCTCCATTGTCACATGATCAAAATTCAGGCACTTGGCAACTGGCATGTATTTACAACAGTTGCAATGACCTGGGGTCATGTCACTGCCATGTGCAACCTTCCCAGCCAGCTTCTGACAAGCAAAGTCAAGGGGGGGAAGCTGGATTCACTTAGCGACTGTGTGATTCACTTAACAACCAGTGGTTGCTTGTATCCTTACGATTAGCAACCATGGCGAAAAAGGTCATAAAATCAGGTGTGATGCACTTAATAATCACCTTTCTTAGCAACAGAAACTCTGGTCCCAATTGTGGTTGTAACTTGAGGTTTACCTGAATAATAAAATAATAATTTGCAAGCTATGTAGCACTTCTAATTTGATCTCAGAAAAACTACTTGGAACTATAAGGGCAAGAAAACTCTTTAATTTGCCCATTTGGGCTAGATTTTTTAATTTTCTTAATGTATTTGTTTTAGTATATCCTACAATCAAAATAAATGAATTATTTTCTCCACTGCTAACCCCTTAGCATTCTCCCTGTACAATCTATTTTTTAAAAGTGGATATTTAATCAGTCTCACTAAATAAAATTACTTTCATTTTCAGTTCCATCAAAAGTGGGTCTTTTTCCTAATAGAAAGTTAATTCCTTAACAGCCTTCACTCATTATTCTCTTGTTATTTATTTTTTTAAGTAAGAAGTAAATGATCAAAAGGCATCCAGAGAAGTTTATATAAGGCAAGTAGAAGATAAAATAGTTATTGCCATCACAATCTAAAAAAATCTAGCACAAAAGGGAAGAAAAATAAAAAAAAATTGAAATTAGATTTAAATGTTCTGTATAATTGTATTTGTAATCAGTTTGAATTAAAAGCAAAGACATTAAATGGAACTAACTACTCAGTATTTCAGGCAGGGTTCTGCTGCCATCTCTTTGCTACAATAAAGTGACGTTCTTTAAATTTAAATGCTTTAAATTTCTTTGAGCATTTTTTTCTGACTAGATTTAAGAACAAACATGATTAGAGTTCTCATTTAGCCATAGATCTAGTTGACAGGCCTCTGTTGTTATGGTCTATGGATGAACAGGTGTAGATATTTTTTCTAAATTTTTAGATTTGATGTTCTTTTCCAAAGTCTTAAAATTTGGCATTTTCCATTAGAACAGAGGTTCCTAAACTCTTTTTTTTACCAGCAGTCTCCCATTCCAGTGAAACTCTTTATCTTTCTCCACTGTTAAAAATATTTAGCCTAGAGCATGAATACCTGACAGAACTCTTCACTTGGGTAAACAGTGTCTCATTGTGCAATATAAATACAATTAAAACCTCCATGTAATTTAAGTGAAAAGACAATAAAAATGGAAATAAGAAACTGCTTTATTGCAAATCCACCAGCAGACAAATGAAAGATGAGCATATATTCATTCCAACCTTTTCCCTTTATAATTAACAAAGCATATTAGATATGTTGCAACTTATTTATTTATATCCCAATTATTATTCTGCAAATGACTCGACATACCTAATACTCCTTTCTCTTCTTTTCCCCGCAACAATTGGCAGAGTTTTAATCGATTTTTTAAATTAATACATTAAATACATCCCTATTTATGATTGCAAAGAAAGATTGGAAACAGCAAAAGAGCATGTTTGTAACCTTGACATGAAATAGGATTGTTCTTGAATGTCCCCTTAGCTTTTACTGTCCTTGAATATCATCTCTGAATGATGCTTTTCTAGTACAGTGGCAGTGAGATACTGGAAAAGAAAATATATACAGGAGAAATGCAACCAAGCACCTGACTATCAGTTGCTAGGTAATATGTATGTATAGGTGTGAGGCTTAGCGTTCTATTTTTGGATTTTTGGAAGCATCTCATTTGCTGCTATGGGAACAAAATCGTGAAATAGACAATTCTGATTTGATCCAGCCGAGCCCTTATAATATTATAACAGAGATTTTATGATATTATAGTATAGATCTTTTTTATTTTGAGGAAAGGAAGGAAGAAGTAGGAAGGAGAATCTAGAGTGTGAAAAACAAGGATCTCTACAGCAGGGGTGTCAAACTCGCGTCACGTGACGTATCGGGACTTTTTTCTCCTTCGCTAAACCGGGCGTGGGTGTGGCCAGTGCATGATGCATCTGGGTCACGGGCCGCGAGTTTGACAGCCCTGCTCTACAGTATTGCAAAACATTTTACATTCTTCACAGCCTCAACCAGTATGGGCAGTGCCAGGTATTGTGGGAACGTTCATTAAAATGTTTGTAAGAGATATCTTGTTAAGATGTATAGAAACAGAAAATTTTAATTTAGTTTATTCAAATCTTCTCACATCAAAGCCTCAAGTCTTGGTAAACAGATATAATCTGTTCTCCTCTGCTCTCCTTCCCCTCATCTTACCCTTCCCTTCCCTCTTTTTTGATCCATCCCTAAACTACTCACCATCTTATTTCCTACTATTTCTGATCTTGACAATTGTGATATATGCCTCCTGCTTGACTTTTCTTTCCTTCTTTTTGCAACCTATCTTCTCTGTCCCTGTCGTCTTTTCATATCTATTGATGTTTTCAACTACAAATGTATATATTTTTTAACCTGATCCCTGATTTATTTTCTGCCTTTTGCCTTGCCTGTCCTGTTGATGTATACGGCCTATTATAACCCTTCCACATCATGGCCTTATCTGCTTCTCCATCCTAACTTGTTGCTTTCTTGCCTTAATGGCAATTTTTCATTTCTTTCATCTTGGCTTTCATGATGTCTGGTGTTCATGCTGTTCTTCTCTTTCTGCATTTTGCTGTTCAATTACGCTGCTGTTGTCTCTATCCTCCATGGCATTGTCCATCTGAACCCAAACTCACCATACAGTCAAGGATGTGGATGGAGTCCTCTGCCGGTATAAGAAGATCCTGTACACTTTTCAGAAGATGCAAAGCATGAGTCGGGCCTTTGAACATCATCAGGTGGACCGTAACACTGTGGCCTTGACTACTCCAATAGCAGAGCTCCTTATTGTTGCTCCTGAAAAATTGGCTGAAGTGGGTGAGTTTGACCCATCTAAGGAGCGTCTGCTTGAATATTCCCGACGATGTTTCATGGCGCTAGATGACGAGACACTCAAGAAAGTCCAGGCCCTCAAGAAAAGCAAGCTTCTACTGCCCATCACTTACCGCTTCAAGACAAAAACGGACTCTCCTGGCTCAGCTGCTGGCAACTCTGTCCCCTCTCCTGCCGCGCCACCCAAGCAACTTCTGCCAATCGCTGAATGCTACAAGCGATGAATCCTCTCCTGGAGCTACTCCTAGAACCTATGTTGCCAGTCCTTTGAGCTCTCTTTCTCTGTATCTTCTGCCCCCCACCATCCATTACTCACCAAACTCTCACAGTGTTCCCTTGAATGTTCTACCATGATGCACAACAATCTCCCACCTTTTCCTAGGTTTAAATTCTGAATGAACCCACTGTTTCACAGGGAAGGGCCAGTGTATCTTTACACAAAGTGCCTGAGAGTGGCTTCCTAGGATTATTACTTGACTATAGATCTGCCCATCTATGCTTCCCTCTTTAAAGGCTTCCCCACAGCTACTGGATTATTTTCATTCTCCCTCCTTCCACCTGAGTGTTTGACCAGAGGAGAAACAATGGCAAAGGAGGAGTTGGCAGTCCTATGTCCCATCCCACAATCAATAACATCATGGATAGATTGGTTGTAATTGTTGCGCAGGTAACTTGACACAGCTAACATGTTAGCATTAGCATTTAGACTTAATATACCGCTTCACAGTGCTTTACAGCCCTCTCTAAGTGGTTTACAGAGTCAGCATATTGCCCCCAATAATCTTTTTACCCACCTCGGAAGGATGGAAGGATGAGTCAACCTTGAGCCTGGTGAGATTCAAACTGCCAAATTACAGGCAGCTGGCAGTCAGCAGAAGTAGCCTGCAGTACTGCATTCTAACCACTGCACCACTGTGGCTGTTAGTTTATTAACTGATGGTAATTATAGCCTTACACATAAAATATAAAGCCACACATTTTTTAAAATAAAC
>QLTV01004396.1:57349-164643 GCA_003457575.1 Thermophis baileyi
CTCTCTCTCTCCCTCTCTCTCCCTCTCTCCCTCTCCCTCTCCCTCTCCCCCTTCCTCCCTCCCTCCCTCCCTTTCCATGGCAGTTTGAACCATGGGCAGATCAGTAATAGCATAAGTGGCCCTACTAACCAGTTGGTTCATTGCACATCCACCTTGAGTGGCCTCCCCTAGTATCTCATTTATATCTTCTCAAAACATGTCTCACCAGTCTCTGTAAGGCTTGCTGTGGAGTTAACATCCATGGATTTTACTATCAATATATTGTAACTTTCATTGGTGGGTAAAGATTTTATTTATTTTTATTTATTTTATAAAATTTATATGCCGCCCAACTCCCGAAGGACTCTGTGATTTTCCATCACATTCTTTTTACAAGTCTTTGGATTTTTGTGTTTTGAGTTACAATAATTATAGTTATGACCCTTCTATCATATTACAAACCATACATAAAAATACCATAATGAGAATTTAAAATGGGGGTAATAATTTATTACATTGATAAACTGCCTGGCTAACGGCAACTCTGGATAGTTTGTAAATTGTTAAAAAGATTTAAAAACTAGAAATACTGAAACAGTATAAAACAGAAGAACAGAGATGGTAAGCAAAATAAACCTGGATGGGAACAAGGAAAAAGGAAAAGGACATCAGTTGTCCTTGCCTGGGTGAACAATCATGTTTAAGAGATCATTTCTGAAATGTACCTTTGTGCCACAATCCCACAAGAGTGCATAGGAGCTAAAATGGTATGTCAAACTGTAAACCCTATTAAATGTCAATTGAAGGCATATCTGCTACTTCCTGCAAGTCATAGCCACAAAATTGTTTGTCTGTGATTTAAGAATAAGCATGTTTTTAACTGCTACTTCTGGATTTTATTAACCACAGAGCTTAACCTAGAGGTTGTTCTGTGGTTTATGGGACAGAACATCTAGGTTTTACTAATCAGACCAAATCCATATTTATTTTTGGCTGCTGTTTTTTTAGCAGCAGAGCTGTGTAATATTATTAATCTTAAACCACAGACTGGCAGTTCTGTGGCTATGCTGCTTAGAAGGGAGAGGCAGTGAGCATGAGTGAACTAGTTTGATATAATGGCTAAGGTGCTGGCCTGGAAATCAGGAAACTTTTCAGTTCTAGTCCTACCTTAGACATGAAAGCTGGCTGGGTGATTTTGGATCATTCACTCTCAACCCAACCCACCTCATGGTTGTTGGGAAAATAGGAGGAAGAAATATTAAGTATGTTGGCTGCGTTCAGTTTCTTATAAAGTAACAAAGGTGGGATAAAAATCTACTAAATAAATGAACACATGATTTTAAAGGCATAAATGGTACTGAAAAGGCTCAGCCTAAGAGTTCCCCAATTTGACCTTATAACAGCTGTATAACATCCATGTTGTGGTCAGAATATTCTGTTTCAACCTTGGGAACATTTTTCCTATATTGTGCATTTTGGGCTGATGGTTTACTGTGCATAATGGAAAAAGATAGCTATGCTGGTGAATAGCTAGTTATTTTTTACTGATGAAATAACAAAATTAACACTTTTATGTGTTTTGAAAAGTATTTGGATTGCTAGTTCTCTTTTTCACCATTCCATATATGTTTTATTAACACCTTAATTCTCACTGTTGCCACAGATTGTTTAGGGCTATTCAAAATGTTCTGACTCCAGAATAAACTATTCTGAATGTTTTGGAAGTGCTCTATCTTCAAAACAGACCTATTTTAAGCCACTTCTGTAACACATAAAATGGGGCTATTTGGGGTTGGCATGTTTCATAATGGAACATTTTGCACATCCTTAATCCTGTGTATTTATATCATCAAGACTTTCCCAATATATAATGTTTTTATCAGGAGAATCAGAGCTGGTAACTTTCAGTGTACTTTTTTTTTTTCATTTCTAGCTGCGGGACAAATTCCAGCTACAGCCCTACTACCAACCATGACTCCAGATGGGCTGGCAGTAACACCTACACCTGTGCCTGTAGTCGGCAGCCAAATGACGCGACAAGCTCGACGTCTCTATGTTGGCAATATCCCTTTTGGAATCACTGAGGTACTTGTTAACTCATTCTGTTATCTCTGCTCAGCCTTGAAACTTTTGGCTGCAACAAGTGCTCAATTTCAGGGACACCAGTTTAGTATTTGTTGTTTCTTTTTTTTTTTTTTTTTTATTTTTTTTTTTTATAATTTTAATGTGTGTNAGCCATGCTCAAACTTATGACTTGGCATCTTAATGACTCGTATTTGATAGTTACAAACTTTTGGAGTACTGTCTGTGGTGTTTTTCATCAATGAATCACATGAAATGAATTTTTGCTTTCCCCGAACTGGTACTTTCCAGATATACTGATGGGAATTGTAGCCAGACTAAAAGGATATTCTAAATATTCCTTCCTATCAGATCATGTCTTCTCCCCACACATTTTAGTGTTTGTCTTTAAAAAGAAAAATGCTTGATTTGGGGTTACTGCTATCCACATTTTTGAGGTTGGGTGCAATAGAGACATATCCATTCTTAGAGCTAGGGCCAAAATTGGTTAAATGATGTCTTGAAGCTGTGCTGAGTATACAGAAAAAGCAGCTCAACTTTTTCTCTATGTGATACAGATAAGAGGATGCTGTTTTCAAAGGTCATTTCTTGCTTTTCATTATGAGCCAAAGTGACTACATTGAGTCAGTGAGTTGCTCAGTTTAATATAGTATCTCTTCTCCGGGCATCTTCTAAATTTGTCTTCTACAGTTGATATTTACATTTGATCAACATTGTTGGTCTGAAGCAGTGAATTCTGATTTAGACATTCAGATATGGGAATGGGGCATTATTATTTCATTTCATTAAACTTGTTATGGCTGCTATTCCACTAGACCCTGGGCAGCATTATATTTTATTTGCAGTCCTGACTGTAGCTCATTGGTGCTTATATCTAATAGAGGGAGATGTATTAAAACCTAAATGACCAGAGAAATAAATATGGTTGCTTGTTATTTAATTATCCCTACCAAAAAAGAAAAAAAAGACCAAAGAGTTTTCCATTTCTCTTTAAGTGAATAGTGTATGGGACTGCAATCCTCATAGCTTCACAGTTTGCTACCATCATAGCAGGCAAGTAGGAAATGTTGTTTTATAATCTATTTGTGGTCCAGGTTGTCATTCCAGCTTGTATCATACATCTACTCTTTGCATCTCTTTCCATGATTCCAATAGGAAGCAATGATGGATTTCTTCAATGCCCAGATGCGCCTTGGTGGCCTTACTCAGGCTCCCGGTAATCCTGTCTTGGCTGTGCAAATTAACCAGGATAAGAACTTCGCTTTTCTGGAGGTGAGTTTATAGTGACTCAGGACAAGTTTAAAACACCACTGATTTCCTCGCACGATTATGATTCTGGAGAAATCAAAGGAAATGCATAAAATTGTTTGTTTCATGTAGACTTACTGAATGTTCAAAATATAACATAGTTGGTCCATGTTCGTGAGTTCTAAAGCTTGGCTGTGTATGAGGCTCTATAAGAGTTATATGAGCCACGGTGGTGCAGTGGTTAGAGTGCAATACTGCAGGCTACTTCTGCTGACTGCCAGCTGCCTGCAGTTTGGCAGTTCAAATCTCACCAGGTTAAGGTTGACTCAGCCTTCCATCCTTCCGAGGTGGGTAAAATGAGGACCCAGATTGTTGGGGGCAATATGCTGACTCTGTAAACCGCTTAGAGAGGGCTGTAAAGCACTGTGAAGCGGTATATAAGTCTAAGTGCTATTGCTATTATTCTCTTTTTGTATGTTTTATTGTGAAGGCCACAACTGTGAGGTTGATGGTGTAAGGTTAATCCAGCCCGCTGCAGGTTAATAAATTTAATTCAAAGGCTAAATTCAGTTTTTAGAAAAGATTTCCATAGAGTAATGTGATAGCAGGAGAGGAAACGTTTACAATAGTAATCTATGCAAATGCTGAAAAACTGGATGGAAAGATATTCATTCTTTTCCAACAAATAGAAAAACCAGGAGACAGAGGGATTGACCTTTATTGGATGCAGGACATTTTAGAAATAGTAGTGCCTTGCTTATTTGTTCAGTTGACAAATTCTTTCAATAGCATTGTTTTCTAGAATTTGGGACTAATTTGAGCACTCCAATTGTGCTGCAAACTTGTTTCATTATTTAATTATTCTAATTAAAGGCATCTCTTGCTGATGCTACCCTTTGCTGAATGTCTGCATTTAAAACATGGAATTTGTACAAACAGGAAAAAAGTTAACATGAAATAGATTGTATGTCATGCATTAATGGACAGGAAGTAGAAGTAAAAAGTGAAATGGATGGCTTGTAGAAACAAACCCAGCGCTCCTATCCTCCCTCCAAATAAATAATTTTGTGGACCTTAAAGGTGAAGAAGTTGAATTGTTTGGAACCTTAATCTGCATTTAAATATGAGTTATTGGCCCCAAGAGTATGGTGAAAAAAATTGTAATCTTCTAAAATGTTTGTTAGAATAAAAATGCTAGATATGAGGTAATGGTTATGTGAGGCTTAGATTCCATCTGACTGAGTTTCTTGAGCTTCTTTGACTTCTAACTTCATTTTTTTTTAATCTACTCTAAATGCTTTATGGATAAATGCAAAAATCCCCACTTCAGCTCAGGGCATGTCTCCTTGGGTATACAAAATAATAGCTTCCTTGTTTTAAGTATTCTACAATCTGGAAGATTATTGGTTGAGAATTTCATTCCTTGTAAATTTTGCAAGACATGTACATTGAACTGTAAAGAGTCTACTGTTTTCATAATTGGGCACTGATCATCTAACCTCATATAAGCCTAGAATTTAATTAGAGATGCCTATTTTGCTTCTTGGTCCTGAGTAGTAGCCATATATTCTATAAGAGACAATGACACTGATTTTCCCCATTCCCCCCTCTCTTTCTCCCCCTCCCCCTTTCTCTGCTCCAGTTCCGTTCTGTGGATGAAACTACACAGGCCATGGCTTTTGATGGGATCATTTTCCAGGGACAGTCACTGAAGATCAGACGCCCCCATGATTATCAACCACTTCCTGGCATGTCTGAAAACCCATCAGTTTATGTGCCAGGTGGGTTTATCAGATTTTTGGTGAATAAAAAAATGATGATTATATAATACTATGAAGATTTGGCTATTATTTGGTATGATGACAACCGTTGACATTGTTTCTTCCTTCTCCATCAGGTCAAGGAGTTGCTCACTTCCTTTGGGCCCCTGAAGGCTTTCAACCTGGTGAAGGACAGTGCCACTGGCCTGTCGAAAGGTTATGCCTTCTGTGAATATGTGGACATCAATGTCACAGATCAGGTAGGGCCAGCCTCCCTTGTTCATCCTCCTTTTATTTTTGCTCTGCAGCGGCCCGCCGATCTTCCCATGGGATGAGGGGGGTTCTTTGTCCTTTGAGCAGGTGGGGTGTTTTTTTCTCTCCTCCTCCCCTCTAGGGGGTGCCAGCTTTTCTCTCCTTTACAGCACAGCTGCTGACTTAGCGGCAGACACCATCGAGTTAGTGTTCTGATCACTTCTGCTTTTTGTTCCCCCCAAAAAAACAACAACTCTCCCCGAATGTTAGTCGGAGAAGGCTTCGGCCTTTTTGCGAAGACCCTGGCCGCCGTGCCCGACCGAGAGCCGGTAAGAAGCCCTCCCCTCACCAGTCAGGGAAGAGCCGGGTCCGTAGTGCATTTCACCCATTTCCCTACCCCCAGTAAATTCTCTGTTCTGTACCCCTAATAACTATGTTTCCTTTCTCCCGCTGTGCTTTGTGTTACAGCGGGGGTGGGGGAGGATCAGNTCAAGGAGAAAGCTATGAGTTTTTAGCAAAAGCTAAAATCTTGGATGAGATCCAAAATCAGATTGTAAATCTGAGAGCAATGGATATTTACCTCTCTAACTTCCTAGGCCACCAACCTCCAAAATGGTTTCATAGATTAAGATGACAACAATATTACAAAAAGAGTAACAGTAGCCCCAAGAAAGCATACAAAAGACATTTTCTGTGTTATTCCCAGGTCAAAGGGGCCTGTCAAACACCCTAATCTGGGAAAAGAGCCAAGGTTTTAGAGTTCACTTGAAGGTGGGTCAGGTGAAAGCTGTATGAATCTCAGGGGGATCCTGTTCTAAAGGGTTGGTTCAGTAACTGAAAGTTCATTTCCTGCAAGATAACATTGCTTGATCAGTGGAACCCAAATCTGATTATAGATTATAGAGAACAAGTAGATGCAATAAGAGATGGATGGCCCCTTGGATACAACCTATGCCATGTGGGGCTTTATGGTAATAACTAGCATCTTGAATTGCACCGGGGAGTTTACTGATAATCAGTCCAGCTCATAAAGCAAAGGGATTTGTTACAGGGGCATAATGTCTGCCTGTCATGGCTTATGTCACTGCAGAGTGGACCAATTATAGCTTCTGATTAATCATTAAGAGCAGCCTCGTATAGTGCAAGTTGTAATAGTCTACTCACTAGGTAGTCAAGGCATGTATGACTGTGAGGAGAGCCTCATGATTCGGAAATGGGTGCATCTGAACCAAAACTTGTGCAAAGACCTTCCTGCTTACAGTGGCTACCTGCTCCTTGAACCGGAAGTGCGAGTCCAGGAAGACCCCCATATTGTGCACCAATCCAGAAAGGGATAGTGTGATCCCATTCAGAATCAAAGATCCCTGGAACTGGGAGAGTCCAAATATCTACAGCTACTCTTGATGGGATTGAGTTTGACATGTTCCTCCCCAGAGCCTCCAGACACCAAGATAACCTAATTTGCTTTCTTGAGATGCACAACTGAATATCATCCATGTATTAATACATGGGTTCCCAACCTTTTCTATACCCCACACCCCTAGAATGCTTCTGATATATTCTTGCACCCCTTACAAAAAATAATTATATGCATATAATTTGCATATAATTATGCATATACACTATAATTTTGAAACTTCTAAACCCAAGTTTTCGCATCCCCTGGAATATCATCTCGCACCCCAGGTTGGGAGCCCCTGTATTAATAGTAGGAGGAGTGAAAGTGTTCAGCCCAATGATATCTCACAAATTGAAGGCTTTGAAGAGGCTAACAGGATTTTCTGATTTTTTTAATATTAAAATATATATAATATAATATTTTATATTATATTATATTAGGAAGCAGTACAGCTTGCTCAAGCTTCAGGTAATTTACTTTTGGTTAGATATTAAGATAAATGCCCTAAATGTAAAAATAATTCTACAGAGACATTGGGCCCAAGAAAGCCATAGATGTAGCATATGGATCATTCTAAGGTTGCCATCAAATTGCTCTTTGTAATGCAGTAGAAAGACATTATTGATTACATGGAGAACATTTTCTAATGTAATTTCAGTTACATTTACATTAAATCAAATGCTACCAATCCCAATTTGACTCTTGCTTCAAGAAATTCTCTGAAGGAGCAAGTATCTGAAACACTCTATTAAATAAAGTTTATTTTTAGAGAACCTGATAGAGAACCTGATAGAGAGATACTTGATTCTTCAGGAGACTTAGACTTTTTTATATACTCCACAGATTCTTAAATGTATAGCTCAAGTTATAACTTTCATTTTGCCCATAAAGTTTTAAGAAGTGTTTATTGAGTTGTCTCCTTGGATGAGATTTTAAATGAGGTCTTCTACATCTGATTGGAAACTGCTGCATCAACCCATTCCCTTCTGCTGTTTATATAGCTTGTAATTTATATATGCTTTACAAATTAGATGCTGACAGGTGTTATGTGCTCCAAGAAGACCTAAAATTTTAAACTGCAGATAGTTAAAATGTTGAGACAATTCTGCTGTCTATACTTAGCATTTTTTAGGAAAAGGGACAATCCTGGCCAAGTGCCATTAAAGGAAAGAAGAGTAGGATTATGTCATCTGAATAAATGAAAATTACTTTCTAACTAGACAAGTGTATAATTGTACCAAACATTGGTATAATAACCATTTTTAAAACTCCTTTTCCCCCTCTTGATTCTGTGTCTTATTTTCTCTAAAAACAAGTTTCTAGAAAATTGTCTCTGAGAAAATTAGATACTGAAAATTTGTGCCCACGTGTATATTTTGAAGTTAGAGTCATGAATACAAGTTCTAGATCATAACTTGAATTATTTTGGCCAAGTTGTAGTTTCATACGTATTTTGCTCCATCCCTGGCTGAACCAGCCCTTCATCCACTGGATTCTTCTGTGTGGAAAAGGATTAGAAAATTTGCTTGCCAGCTTTTTACTTGATAACTTAACTGTGAAATGTGCATTCTTTCATAAACCTGAGTTTCTATATTGTAGCTGGGAAATTATTTGGCCTCATAATCTTGCTTCTGAAATTGCTCTGTGTGGAAAACAAATTCTCAATATTGTGAAACCTGATAATAAATTCTTTATTGGGGCTGGACTGGTAAGATGTAAACTCCCAAAGCATGACAACCTCAAATCAGTGGAATTCTCATTCTGAAAAGTATGTGGTCTCATCTGCATCCTTTTAGAATTTTCTGTCTTTGTTGGCAACATTTGGCTGAGGCGGAAATCTCACCTTTGCTCTTCTCCTTCATGCAGACAGTCTTGTTGACTCATCTTAATCCCTTCCAACAAGATCTATTTTTTAAAAACATGCTGATTTTGAGGCCCGGCAGGTAAATAAATAAATGTGGTATTAAATCCAAGAGCAGTGCAGTTCAGGTAGGAATCTGGTGGGGAGGGGGCATAAAAGAAGCTACTTTTTGTGTATGAATGTGTGGATGTTTTAGAGCCTGGGGCAGAGGGGTGTGTGGTTGGTGGCCTCAGAGGCTCAAGTTTTGAAGTGTCTGGATTCACTTTTGTTTTGCCCTCGCAGGCCATCGCGGGGTTGAATGGCATGCAGTTGGGTGACAAGAAGCTTTTGGTGCAGAGAGCCAGCGTGGGAGCCAAGAATGCTACTCTGGTGAGGAAGGAAAGGGATTGGTACGAGGGAGAAATGATACCAAAGAACAACCTTTCCAGGATATATTTGCAGGTTCTGTTTCTGAAAGTTAGAAGATTGGTCTTAACAATACTATCAAATGCCAGTGGTTGCAGGCATAGGGAAACTATTCATGTCTTGCCTTGCTTAATGAGAGAGAAGCAATTTCAGGCCAAACAAGGTTCCCAAGCCTTTTAGGTTATTCTGGAAATAAGTGTGCATGAAGTAGGGAAAATTCTTCAAATTTGGAACAGCATGGCTTGGCAATATCAAAACATCTTTAGTGGCTCTGGGTTTCAGACGAAACAGAATCCAAATGAGAGAGACAAGGCTGGTGTGTGTTGCCTTCTTTCTCTTCTCCTCTACCCAGTGCAGCTGTCCTGCTGGCTTGACTGTCCCCATTGTCTTTCCAGCACTTTCACTCCCTCCCTTCAGCTGCTGCCACTAATTTCTGATTGAGTATTCCAGGAAGCTTCATGATATTCTAAAAGACTTTTGTTCAGATGGTGAACGGACTTTTTAGTTTTCATAAAGGTCTATTTAGTGCAGAGACTTTATTTTCTGTACTTCTGTACATAGGAGCTGTAATAATAAAATGTTTGCATCACATTTATTTCTGAATCCAATTCTTATTTTTATATTAAACCTATCTAGCCAGATATGCACATGGACCCAGGATAATTTGAAACCTAAAATGAAACAGTACCTGCAGAAATAAATAGTGTTTTTATAAAGACATAGGCGCTGGCATGATCAGCTGATGCATTGAAGCCATATATTAGACGAACATCATGCTGATTTCTGGTGATCTAAAAAACCAGTTTCCAAAGTAACCAGTATCAGTACCCAAAGAATTAACAGTATATATCCAAAAGTTATTACATTTTTGAGAGTCAGAAATTATTAATCCTGCTTTGCTTATTTCTATGTGTCGTAAGAAACATAAACTGGCTATTTCGTTGACAGAGAAGTAACACTTTTCAGAGTTTCAGAGTTTGCGACTTGGTTTTAAAATAGTATTAATACTAGCTGTTTGGTAGGTTTGAGATTGAAGAAACAGATACTCTGAATTCTTCCAGAAAATAAAATCAAAGCTTGTAAAGAAAAAAATACAGAATTTTGGTGTGTGTTTGGAAATGAGAGTTTAAATGGTTGTGTCACTGAATTCCTGTGTCTGTGGCTTTCTCCTCTCTTGCTGTCCCTTCCAGAGTACAATAAACCAGACTCCAGTGACCCTACAAGTACCGGGTCTCATGAGTTCACAAGTACAGATGGGTGGTCATCCAACTGAGGTGCTGTGCCTCATGAATATGGTATTACCTGAGGAGCTCCTGGATGATGAGGAATATGAAGAGATTGTTGAGGATGTCCGTGATGAGTGTAGCAAGTATGGTGTTGTCAAATCCATTGAAATCCCCCGGCCTGTTGATGGAGTTGAGGTGCCTGGCTGTGGAAAGGTACTTAATGGTTGTAGGGGTGGCGGGGTGGGGATGGTGTTTTAGAAGGAAATGAAGAAACTATTGCTCTCTTAACATAGAATGCTTTTGTTCTTATTTGGCTCCATGAGCTCTAAGGTATACATGGGACATAGAAGGGCTCAATCAGGTGGCTCTGCTCTAAAGCACAAACCTATCTACTACGGAATGAAGAGATTGAATCATGGGAATCCAAATCAGGATTTCATTAAAAGTGTGTCCAAGAATGGCTTTATTGCAGAACCCACTGGTATCCCATCTCTCTAAAGTAAATTGAAAAGGCAGTGGGGTTTTTGTTAAGTAAGCCATTTGGTTGCAGACTGGGTATCAAAAATGGTTTTTATTTTGAAAAAGACAACTGGACTGATTTTTTTTGAGGAAAAACGAGACGTTTTGCTTCCTATCCTGGAAGCTTCATCAGTTATATTGGATCTTCACAGACATTTGCACACTGGGTATTCCCTGGTGATCTTACATGCATGTACTAAGCACATCAGAACCCTGCTTAGTTGTTAAGGATTGGCTAGGTGCTGTTCGTTTTAAATCAGCCAGCGTAAAACTGGGTAGCTTTAAGAATAGTAAGGTGGTGATCAGTTCATAAAGGTAGCTATCTACAAATTTAGTATGGTAAGTAAATTAGACTAGATGCATGGAAGAAACATGAGAATCGAATTATAATAAAAGTACAGTTGCTTCAGTTTATTTTCTTAGTCACACTCTTATATGTATGATCTGGGCCAGATTTGAATCCTTTGTCAATTTTTTTAAATGTACCACTAATTATTTTCTCTTTTGTCCCCTCACTCTTGTAGATATTTGTGGAGTTCACATCTGTCTTTGACTGTCAGAAGGCCATGCAAGGCCTCACTGGACGCAAGTTTGCAAACCGGGTCGTTGTGACCAAGTACTGCGATCCTGACTCCTACCATCGCCGAGACTTCTGGTAGCCTAGCCCTTGAACCAGCCTTGAGGGGGTCTTGTGGATGTAGGGGCAACTCGCTGGCCGGAGAGGCTCCTTTAGCAGCATAGCCTGTTTATATTTTATGGCCAAAATCTGTATTTCCCCCCCCCCTTTCCATTTTTCCCAGTTCCTTCCTTTTCTAAACCTACCATCAGCCCACCCACCCATGCCCCCCACTGATTTCCCAATGATGGTTACTCTGTAGTAGAAATGTTGTCTCTTATCCCATATTTCCCCTCCTTTCTCTGTGATGTTTCAGATTTTTTGCTAAAAGGAGTTTTGCTGTCAAAACAGTGGGCCTGTTTTTTGTTGTATTTTCTTTTCTTCTACGCTGTGTGTATGGACAACTATTTCTCTAGTGTTGTCTCTCATAATTAAACATTTTTTTTCCAATTCCCTGGTGTCATTGGGGCAACTTCCTCAATTTTAAATCTCTGATTGTAAACTAAGATGTCTGTAGAGATTCTCAGTCATCCAGGTCATGGTTGTCCCAAACGTGCTTTTTCAGGAGGCAACTTGTTTTTCTTTTGAAGACCTTTCGCTTCTCATCCAAGAAGCTTCTTCAGTTCTGACTGGATGGTGGGGAAGGGAAGGATTTATATTCCTTGCAGACAGCTGGTCGTTTGCATCCTTTTGCTTCAACAACCCTCTAAAACTATGCAAATGAACAGCTGTCTGCAAGGAATATAAATCCTTCCCTTCCCCACCATCCAGTCAGAACTGAAGAAGCTTCTTGGATGAGAAGTGAAACGTCTTCAAAAGCAAAAAGAAAGTCCAGTTGTTTCCTGAAAAAGCACCTTTGGGATAAACTAAGATGGTTTAACATGCTTTTCAAAGGGAAATTTATCAACAAAGATGCTAACTATCAAAACCTATCACTAATGTACGGGTAATCCATACTTAATGATGGTTATTGGGATCAGAATGTGTCGCTAAATGCCATAATATACAATGTCACATGACTGCCACTTAGTTCTGGCACTTTTTAAGTGCAACATCAGGTGATCACCATTTGCAACTTCCTGCTGGGTTCCCCATTGACTTTGTCAGAAGCTGGCAGTGAAGATTGCAAATGGCAATCATGTTACCATAGGATGTTGCAATGTCATAATTGCAAGCTAGGCACCAAGCACCTGGATCATGATCACATGATTTTGGGGATGCTCTGAGGGCTGCAATTATGAGAACCAGTTGTAAGTATTATGGGCAACTTTGGTTGCTGATCATTAAAGGAGAACTACCTGTACAAGTGTAATGCTGGTTGAATCTTAAGAACAGAAGATGGAAATTATTATTTTTAATTAGGCTACCATCTTTGAGTTCTGCCAGAAGAATTCTGCACACTGCTTCTGTAATGTAGAAATTGACAAATCTGTGACTACAGATTTCTCAGATGCTATTTTTGTGGGTGCAAATAGCTTGTATTCCTTAGGTCAATGCAGTGTTGTATTTGTAGAAGATATTGCACAAGCATCAGTTCCGTTGGTTTAAAGTGCAGGAAACTGAGCTTTTGGTAACCTTGAGCAGAATGAAATGCCAGTACGTGGTACTCTGGATCTATAAACTTTCCAAAAATCTTCATTTTCATTCAACTCCTTTCCACAAAACTATTTCTTCCTCTTAAGAGGTACAGGTGCATACTTAAGACTGGTCAATTCATGCTGACAACTTTATCCTAAGGAATTGCTGAATAAGCCAACATTTCTATGGCAATACTTCCCTGCCTAATATAACGGTGGCCCATATCAATGACTAGCAATAGAAATAATGGAATTAGCATGATCTCCTACATAATCTGTTCAGGTTCCAAGGATTAAACTATATTTGCTGCAGAATTTGTGGTTATTACGGAATTCTGATTTATTTAGCAACATGCCACTATATGTAAGGCTTTTCTAAAACTTGCCTCAGATTAAAAAAAAATTGAGCTTAGAGCTTGTTCACAAAACTTAAATAGGATAGTAAATTAAATCATAATGCTCAGTGAAGCTTAGTAATGTGTTGGAATGTGTACAACTGCAGCATGACCCTTGAAAATTCCCAACAGGGACTGATGCAAACATTTGCAATTACTCTGCCTCCAAAATACCAAAGCTTACATATGAAGTAACTAGTAACTAATATAACTAATTAAAAACTTAGTTGACCTTTGTCAGTATTTGCAATTTTTAAAATTAATGAACTGCTGAATTTAGTCAGCCTGATGAAATGTGTGCTCATTGATATTAGATATTAAATTCACCTTAATGGGGAATTTCATGTTGCTATGATTATTTCAAAGTGCCTTTACTGAGTTTGGCTTTGCTTCTGTGAGCCTAGAAATGGGAAAACAGGAAAATAGCTTCCATAGCTTCTTAATTTTATATTCTAACATCTGGTATTACTATAAGGCAAGCTACTTAGATCTGTTACTGGATAGACTTTATATAATCATATAAATTTATTTTCTAATATGTATTACAACAAGTACATCCACAAATAGTATATTGTAGGTTATTGCTTAAAACTAGGAGTAGATTAGTATGGACAGATACTCTTACTACAATTTTAAGGAGAAAACAAGTTTTCTTGAAGAACATAACAGTTTCAAATAGGAAAGCTAGACAAGTTGATCAGCTGAGAATTATAGATGGGCAAATATATTTCTTGCTGCAGAGTAACAAAGTAATGGGAAATGCTTACCTTTTAAGGCCTGTGACTGCTAAAGTAACAGCACATTAAAGCTATAAATATCTCTAAAGCAATGGAATTTTAACATACATTTTCTTTCCTGTTTTTCTTAAATATATTTTATTACATTTTTTTTTATTCTGCCATTTAAGTAGTTCAGAATAGGAAAAATGTCTCTTCCAAAATGTTATCCTTTGCAGGCACAGCAATGTGAAACAGAATTAAGAGAAAAATCTAATCTTCTGGACTAATGTTAACCACTATGCCTAACAGACAGGTAGCCAAGATTAAAGCTGGAGTTGCTATAGCCCAGAAGCACATAATTTATACTGGCTTTTTAAAAGGTCAGTGACTTTAAAGAAATCCTAGGGACAAATAGGAGTCTCTCTTACACAAACCTATGAGGAGTTAATGAAAAGGGTCTTCTTCTCTGTGACTATGGTTTGGAATTTCTCTCCAAGGGAAGCTTTTATCTCGGCAGGTTTTCACAACACGCCTTCCCTTTTAACAAACCTTAGATGTATGAGGTTGACATTCATCTCCCTGACATCAGTATCTATCCCTTTTCAGTGAATGGGTTTAATTTATTGTGGGTTTTTGTTACTTGTTAGGATTGTACCTTCAGTATTTGGCTGGAATGGGAGGAGATGACTAATAATTTTTTATTTGCTTTAGATTTCTCAGAAAATTAGTATTTTTAGATAGGGCCCTGAGCTTTTAACAAAATACCTAAAGCAGAGAATTCCATTGTATTATTTTCTATGTATATATGCTTACAAGATCCTTTACAATCACTCCAGCTATACCATTCTTTTGTATGTGCCTAGTTTGTAGAATTTCATACACAACAGGAAAACTTTTCTATTCAACCAGTGTTCTCCGGCTCCAAAAAACATATTTTTGTAGTCAATCAGACTACTGGATTTTGGGGGGTGGGGGGGGAATTGTATGCTACCACTTTGCCAAATGGGGTGACTTTTATGGGTTGGGTACAAACTAATGTTAACAAACTGAGTTTTCTTTACATTTAATGGAAAATTTGCTGAATCTGTAAGATAAAAATAAAAAGATTCAGAGTTATGATTTGGAGTAGTCTCTTGCCTTTATCAAAATATTGCATTTATAGGTACAGGCAGAAGATGTGACTCAAGAGATTGTTATTCTTTTCCTCATGGATCCAGTCCCAAACTTACCTTTATATTAATATCGTGCAGGAAAATGCTAGTGCTGTTCCTTTAAAATTTAGAAGGTGATTTGGGATTGGCTACTGTTCATCGCAGGCCACATTTCTGATTGGTGTTCCCCTGGGGTGGGGATCGCCATTTGAGCAAGCAGGTACCAATGTTAATAAATTGGAGTTTGGGAAGAAGTGCAGTACAACCACAGGAACAACTACGACTTACTGGAGCGGCCCCTCATTGCAAGTAGCTATGCTTTCTGACTTCTTGCAAATTCACACAATGCCATTTCGTTTATTAAACATTTGGCAAGGTTTGCCGTGGAGGAAACTTACTGAAAATGTTTTATTGTATTATTGTTTCGATTGTAGTGAAGTAAAAGTTTTGCTATTTCTGAGATTTTTGGGTGGTGGTGGTTAAAAATAGGGTTCCCCCCACTAACCAGAATGCTTACATATGAAGAAATGAAAAGTAAGATTTTTATGCGCAATTAAACGTGAAACGTTTAATTTTTTTAAAAATCTATATTACCAGATTCGACCGTTTGCATTTTCTTCCCTGCCTTTGTGGTTTGTTTTGTTTGGTCCCGGCTCATTTTGGCTTGGTCAGATTCTCTCTATGATGCGGGAAGTACCGGCCTCTCAACATGGAGAAAGATGAGGGCGGAAATGGGCACCACCTGGAGGCGGAAGTTGAGGCCAAGTCGGCTTCCGCTTCCGATTTGCGGGCCGTCCTCCCGGCGCCGCTGCCGCCGCATCTACCCCGCGGGCTTGAGGGGCCGAAAGCCTTCGGAAGGGCCATAGAGTCCTGGTGCGGTAGAGCGGCCCTCCCTTGGCCCAGATTTCTCTGCATTGCCTGGGAGACGGGGGAGAGAGCCCGAGGGGGGGTGGTGTCTTCAGACGGGGGTCTGGCCGAGGATTTCCACGGGGACGAAGCTTGAACTGTCTGGTCTTCCCCGCCTCCGCCTCCTCCTCCTCCATTCTGGCACCCGGAGTCCAGCCTGTGACTCCTGACCCTGCGAAGCCTTTTCCCTGGAGAACTGGCCGCCTTGACCTCCTTGCGTTTGTGACCTTTGAACCCAGTCCGTGCTAGCTTCTCTCCCAGAGGCTCCCATTCTTTTCGGTTTCTCCTTCCCTCCAAGGAGCGGGTCTGTTGCTCAGCTCCGCTCTCGACTTTCACCTGACGTTTCTGCTTTTCTGTGCCCGGTTTCGTCTCTCCGGAGGCTGTTTGAAAACGAAGCTTGCTTACTCTCCTGGTCTGCCAAGATTCCCCCGGTTTTTAAAGGAGAGGGCACCGGCTATGCCCCCTGGCTGGGGGAAGTGGGGAGGCTGAAACGCTTACTAGGGACCCTGGGGGTGGGAGGAGGGGGGCTCCAGAGGTGGTGTGGCTGTTCACAGATCTGTTGGTGTGAGCCCCAACCTTTCTGCGGCCTGGAAGATCGAAATTTCCCTTACACTATCCAGGTAAGTAAACTGCCATTGGCAGGTCAAGGTATGAACGGGAGAGAAGGGTGGAGGCTAACAAAAGGAATTGTCTTTATATAACGTGTGGACAATGTATCTCAATTCCCATTTCCTGTTGGCTGGAGGTTGTTCTTCCAGTTCTGAGAGCTGAGACTGATCTCAGAAATTAACTCACAAAGACAGGTGTGTATCCAGGAGGAGAAGGAACATGCTCAGATAAGGATGAATTTAGGCCAATATTTGGTATGTGAGACAAGTTAGATTAGTGCCAAATACTTGGGGGAAGAAACAAGAGGATTTTATTTTTGATGGAAATGAAAGGATTTATATCAATGAACCTCCAGCAAATTTGATAGTGCAGGTTAAGTTTTAAATAAAGATGATTTATGAGAATGGAGCACATTAGAATGTGTAATACAAATGGAGAATGAAATGAAATGGATTGATAGACTATTCAGAGGCGCAAAGAAATGCTGCTTCATGCTATAAATCCATTATTACAATGTGTTTTGATAGTAACTGCTACCTTTTGATAGCTTTGAATATAGATTAGAACAGCCTGTCAGGGGTTATTAATCAATACAGTTCTTAGTTGAATGTCTGTATTCAGAGATAGTATATCATTGATAAAACAGATGCTCTTCAAAAACCCCAGGCTTCTGTATTGCTTTCATATCAGTTCTCCAGAGTTACATGGCTGTCCACTGTTGAAGAACGATAAGCACACATGCATTATTAGTTCAGTTTAATTTAAAAAGTTAAGTAACTATTATTATTGCATTTGCTATTTTTCTTTCAGAACCACAAGGTGAAATACATATTCTCTCACTCCCCCATGTTTTCATAACAACCTTGTAATTTTGATGAAGATATGAGGTTTAAAATAATACACAACCTTTATGGTTAAGGGAAAATTTGAACCTGAGTTTTTCCTCAGGTTTCCACACTTTTATTCACCTGCCCAAAATATCTTCCAGCTATAGTATATATGAACATTATTTCTCATTGGCCTCCTTTACTTTTAGCCTGGCATGATTTGGAAATACAGTAGGTAAAAGAGAAGTATGGCTAGTCCTTGACTTACAGCAGTTCATGTAGTGACCATTCAAAGTTACAGCGGCACTGAAAAAAGTGACTTATGACCATTTTTCACACACATGACTATTGCAGCATCCCCATGGTCACGTGATTTACATTCAGATGCTTGACAACTGAGTCACATTTATGATCATTGTAGTGTCCCAGGGTCATGTGATCCCCTTTTGTGACCTTCTGACCAGCAAAGTCAATGGGTTAAGATTCTCTTAGCAACCATGTTACTAACTTAACACCTATAGTGATTCACTTAACAACTGTGGCAAGAAAGGTCATAAAATGGGACAAAATGCTCTTCAAAAACCCCAGGCTTCTGTATTGCTTTCATATCAGTTCTCCAGAGTTACATGGCTGTCCACTGTTGAAGAACGATAAGCACACATGCATTATTAGTTCAGTTTAATTTAAAAAGTTAAGTAACTATTATTATTGCATTTGCTATTTTTCTTTCAGAACCACAAGGTGAAATACATATTCTCTCACTCCCCCATGTTTTCATAACAACCTTGTAATTTTGATGAAGATATGAGGTTTAAAATAATACACAACCTTTATGGTTAAGGGAAAATTTGAACCTGAGTTTTTCCTCAGGTTTCCACACTTTTATTCACCTGCCCAAAATATCTTCCAGCTATAGTATATATGAACATTATTTCTCATTGGCCTCCTTTACTTTTAGCCTGGCATGATTTGGAAATACAGTAGGTAAAAGAGAAGTATGGCTAGTCCTTGACTTACAGCAGTTCATGTAGTGACCATTCAAAGTTACAGCGGCACTGAAAAAAGTGACTTATGACCATTTTTCACACACATGACTATTGCAGCATCCCCATGGTCACGTGATTTACATTCAGATGCTTGACAACTGAGTCACATTTATGATCATTGTAGTGTCCCAGGGTCATGTGATCCCCTTTTGTGACCTTCTGACCAGCAAAGTCAATGGGTTAAGATTCTCTTAGCAACCATGTTACTAACTTAACACCTATAGTGATTCACTTAACAACTGTGGCAAAAGAGGTCATAAAATGGGGCTAAACTCATTTAACAAATGTTTCACTTAGCAATATAAATTTTGGGCTCAATTGTGGTTGTAACTCAAGGACTACCTGTACAGTACCAGCCTAAAATGCCTTTGCTTCCTAAATTCCTCCTTGCAATTTCAGTTTCAAGAAAAAGAGAGGAAGTTAGAGAGTCAGAGAGCTTGCTTTCTCCTTGTGTTCAGGTTGTTTGAGAGATTATATATTCTCTCAGAGGCTATCTTACCTAGAGTCAGTTTTGTTAGTGACCTTCAGGGTCCTGTGGTCTCTAGTTCTCTTAGAGTACATGGTTTAGCTTTATTTCATGCAAATTTGGGACATAATGGAATGAGGCAACAGCTGTGATATTTAGGTAATGGACAATGAAAAATGAAAAAAAACTGCTAGAAGAACATCAGAAATTATTTTCATTAAATCTTCAAAATGAGAAATGTTTTAAAATCCTCAATCATTTCTAGTATGACAGCTGGGAAACTACTGCAACATTGACTTTGAAGTGTAATTGTACATCCAGACTGCATAGTTAGTCTGCTTCATTTTTGTGGACTTAGTTGTGTTTCATGTGTGCTCAACCTTCACTGAGTCACGTAAAATTAATTTGCTATATAATCATGACTAGTTGATGGATGATAAAGAAGAGTTGAGGGGGTGGGGCAGGCTGAATTTTGAAAGTTTTTTTTTTTTTTGAAATTGTTTTAAGGAAAAGTTTTAAAATATTTCATTTTTAGGAGTAAGTATTATAATTAATGAATTTGGAAGGCAACAAATTAAACCTACACTAACAATATTTTCACAGAATAGTATTGTACCAAACATTTTGCACAAGTTCATACTAGTTTTGACTAGTTTTTCCCAACACAATATCTTCCAATTCTCTTAAGGAAAGTAAGAGATGGAATCTTTTTGGTATCTAGAGGATCCCCAGCTGGGAAAGAATGGGATTCGGAGATCATCAAAACTTGTGGATACTTTAAAATTCAAATGGTTGAACTGCCTGGATTTTGTAACTTAATGAATATTTACCACCTCTCTTATTCTTCCTCTCTCCCCCAACCAAAGATTAAATATATGTTATTAACAGTAATTGTTCTTTCCAATAATCAATTTTCATTTCCTTATTTTGGAATTCCTTGAGATTTCTAGAAAAAAGGTACACTTTTTCTGCATTTTTTGGATTGTCAGTGGTTTCAGGATGTAGAAATTATTCCATCAAGACACAAGAGTGAGCCACAATGTGTGAGATGTGAAAAGAAAAGCAGCAAATAGGCTTTATTTTAGCCTATAAAATAAGCAGCCTTATTTTAATTTTTCCTACTCTGGTGCCTTCAAAATATGGTAGACTACAGCTCCCCTAGTGCCCAGTCCACACTGTCTTTCCCAACAGTTTACCTGCAAACATGGCTGTTTCATGCAGCTGTCATGAGTTATAGCTACAGTATGGCATCTGGATCTTTGTCTAACTCCCTTTTGAAGTTAAGCAAGCAAGAGAGCAAATTTCATGTTAGTAGAAATCATTCTGTTCTGGATCTAATGCCTGTTAACTGCATTTACATTTTCTCCAGTATGGAAGGTAGGTAAAGATTATGCGTGGGGATGTGTGGGGTTGTACGCATGCACAGTGCGGTGTGCGTGGGGGGTTTGTGTGTTGGCACATGTGCGCGCTAGCGCGCGCACACACCCACTTTTGGCACGCAAGAAGAAAAAGGTTCGCCATCACTGATCTAATCCATTGGGCAAGGAAAGCAAATTTCTCCAAAACACAATTTTAATTTATAAGTAAAAGAAACAGTGTGTCAGGGTTCCAAAAAATACCCCCAACGAAATAAAACAACAAGACTAGAAGTTCCTCAAAGTTCCACTTTATTAGAGAGGTCATGTTGGCACATCTGGGAAAACCCGAATCTGAAAGCTTCCAGGTTTTCCCCACCCAGTTGAAAGTTCACAACCCTGCCCCACACCCACAAGTTCATCACATGGTCCAATCCAATCTTCACACTCAATTGGAAACAATCCCCAGTCACTCCCATCCAGATGCAGGCAAGTGTCTTTGACTCCCAGAGTAAAGAATGTTGTTATGGCTAATCTTCCACTGCTCCAACCAAAACCCCCACCCAATTTCCCAGGCTAAAATATGTGGCAGTGAGGAAGCTGCAAAAGAAAAAAAATGGCTTCCAAAACTGACAGGCTTCCCCACCCTCAGGAAAAGAACGCATCCTGGAACAAGATAAAAGTCAGGGATTAATACAATTGGCACATTAACCACCTCTTCCCCCCCCCCACGAGGACCCTTAGGCTTATCAGGGAATTCTTCATGAAATTGCTTGACTAAGGTGTCTGCATGAATATCCCAACTTTTCACCCAAGTAGCTTCAGACAACGGATACCCCTTCCAATGCACTAAATACTGCAATCGTCCCCTCTGCAATCTAGAATCCAAAATCTTTTTGACCTCATAATGAGTCTCACCCTGCACCACAATTGGCTTTGGGGGAGCAGTTGGCTGAGGTCTCAATCTAGAACCCACAGCAGGGTTTAACAGACTCTAATGGAAAACGGGTTGTATTTTCCCCAGTATGCGGGGGAGATTTAGCTGAACGGTTACTGGGTTAATTACTTTCACTATGGGGAAAGGACCTAGGTATTTCGGTCCTAATTTTTTACTCTTCAAACTCAAGCATATGTACTTGGTAGATAGATAGACACGATCTCCCACCCAAAAGAGGGGTTGAAGAGATCGGTGTTTATCGGCTTGTTTTTTGTATGCTGCAGTAGCTTCACCCAGGGCTTTTTTAGCATTTTTCCAGCCTTTCTTTAATGACTCCATCCATTCGTTTAGAGTCATGGAAGAAGGCTGTTCTCTCGGCAGCTCTGGCATAGGGACAAATTCCATGCCGCTCGTAATCTGGAAAGGCGTACTGCTATGCAACGCATTATTGTAAGCCACTTCTGTGAAAGGAAGCAAATCAGCCCAATTATCTTGTTGGTAATCCACATAGCATCTGATGTATTGTTCCACCATGGCGTTCGTATGTTCTGCGGCTCCGTTCGTACTCGGATGGAAAGCCGAGCTAAGTCCCTGTGATGACCCAATGGACCTCAGGAACTCTCTCCAGAACTTAGCGGTGAATTGAACTCCTCGGTCAGAGATCACTCGCCGCGGGACTCCATGCAGCCGGTAGATCTGTTTGACGAACATCTTGGCTAATTTCTTAGCTGAGGGAAGTCCCAAACAAGGAACAAAGTGGGCTTGTTTGGAAAACAGGTCTATCACAGTCCAGATTACGGTGCTGCCACCACTCTCTGGGAGTTCTACTATAAAGTCCATAGCTATTTCTTCCCACGGGCGGCTTGGTTCAGCTATCTGTTGAAGCAAGCTGGGAGGCTTCCCAGGTCTTGTCTTATTGCTAGCACATGTGGCACAACTTTTTACATAGTCCTCCACATCTGCTTTCATTTTCAGCCACCAAAATTGCTGTCTAACCAAATGGAGAGTTTTTAAAAATCCAAAGTGACCAGCCAATCGAGAATCATAGCTCCATTTGAGTATCAGTAGTCTCATGCAGTTGGGGATGTAGATTTTGGAACCTTTCCATGCTAATCCGTCCCAGGTTGTCAAAGTCCCTCAATTGTCTGCTAGCCATGGGTCTGTGGATAGTGCTGCTTTCAAATCATCAGTTAGTTGTCCATCTATGGGGTCAGTCTGTCTGCTGGCTTGACCCCTGGTGGTGACTTGCGCCGCGCTCTGTCCGGGATGATGGCATGGACGACTTCTTCCCGCTTACTGTCATATTGGGGTTTTCTTGACAAGGTGTCTGCAAGCAGGTTCTTCCTCCCTAGGATGTATTTCAGTTTGAAATCAAACTGCTTGAAGTACTGTGCCCAACGGACCTGTTTGGGGGAGAGTTTCCATGGGGTCTTCAAAGCTTCGAGGTTCTTATGGTCTGACCATACCTCGAAAGGGACTTTTGCTCCCTCTAGAAAGTGCCTCCACGATAGGAGAGCCCAGCGAACAGCAAAGGCTTCTTTCTCCCACACTGCCCATCTCCGCTTGGTGTCAGTGAATTTTTTGGATACGTAAGCGCAAGGCAGCAGCCGTCCCTGGGGGTCTCTCTGGAGGAGTACGGCCGCCACTGCCACGTCGCTGGCATCAGCTTGGATGACGAACTTACTCTCAGGGTCCGGATGCTGAAGAATTGGTTCTTCTTGCAAACAGCCGTTTTAAGCTTTTGAACGTTTTTTGACAGTTTAGCGTCCATGCTAGAGGCTGCATTGGCCACAGCTTTGTGGGGGAGGGACCCGTCTTTAGCAGTTCAGTGAGAGGCAGAGCCACTTTTGCGAAAGCTGGGATGAATTGCCGATAGAAGTTTGCAAACCCCAGGAAACTTTGCAGCTGTTTTTCGCGTGCAAGGGGGTTGCCAGTCAAGTACAGCTCGCACTTTCCCGGAATCCATCTCTATGCCTTCGTTTGACACTCGGTAGCCCAGGTAGTCTAGGGAATTCTTGTGGAATTCGCATTTGGACAGCTTCGCATAGAGTTTAGCAGCTAGCAGTTTTTTCAGCGCTTGTCGGACTAGTTTCACATGCTCTTCTAACTTCTCGCTAAATATAAGAATGTCATCCAAGTAGACTAGAACCCCTTTATACAGGTGTTCATGCAGCACCTTGTTAATCAATTGCATGAAGACGGCAGGGGCTCCTTGGAGGCCGAAAGGCATAACTTTGAATTGAAAGCTGCCCAAGGAGCAATTGAAGGTAGTTTTCCATTCGTCCCCTTCCCTTATACGCACCCAGTAATAAGCTTCCTTCAAGTCTAGTTTTGTGAACACCTTGCCTTTTGACAGGTGGTTCAGTAGGTCTTTCATGAGGGGGGAGGGGGGAGGTGTTTTCCATGCACACAGCATTTATTCCACAAAAATCAACACAAAGTCTCATCCCCCCATCTTTCTTTTCTTTAAAAAGCACCGGGGCGACTACTCTGGACTTTGCAGGTTGGATGAAACCTCGGGCTAAGTTGGCATCGATGTACTTCCTCAGCCATCTCTTTTGGGATCATTGAGTACATCTTTGGTTTAGGGAATTTAGCCCCGGGTTCGATTTCAATCACACAGTCAGTCTGACGATGGGGGGAAGAACATTGCAGTCTTCCTCACTGAAGACTTCAGCCAGGTCCCTGTATTCTTTGGGGACTTGGGGAATCCCAGGCAGGTTTTCGATGCCCGTCATGGCCATCTCCTGTTGGTGGGGGTCATGTGGGCTTGCCTCTGTTTTTCTTCGGGTGGGATGGGCGGCAAGGGGCCAACGCCTATCCTGATTTTTCGGTAGCCATCCTCCCATCTAATCATCGGGGCCCATTTGTCTAGCCCGGCGAGCCCCAGGATGACTGACTCTGCCATTTTGGGGGCTACTACGAATCGAATGAGTTCTGTGTGGATCCCCAGTTCCATTCTGACAAGCTCAGTGACTCGCGTAGCAGGTGTGCCACCTATTAAAGTCCCATCGACTTGCTCAAAGCGTATGGGGTGGTTTAAAAGGTGCGTTTTTATGCCTAGCTGCTCGACGATGGGCGGGCTAATCAGGCACCGGGTGCAGCCATGTCTATTACTGCTGCTACTTCTCCTTGCACCCCTGTCTCTGGCACTACTAGTTTGATTTTGACAGCAAATGGGTGGATGGTTCCACTTACCATCGGGTCATCTTCACCACTGCTTCCACTGGCAGGCCCGGTGGAAGGTCTCTGGCCGAAGTTTCCTCCCTCTCTTCGAGGGGAGGGAGGATCTCGACGGCCTGCCGGGCGAATCTTCTGGCCTCTGCCAGCTTTCTCATTGTCCATCTCCCTCGCGTGGCTGGAGTTGCCTTGGGTTGAGAGACTGGTGCCGATGCCAGGCATTCGGACACCAGGTGGCCCAACTGGCCACATCGGTAGCATTTGACAGTTCCCAGCGGCTTGGTGGGTGGCGGCTCGGCAGGCTTCTTTAGGGTTTTGCGACCCAGGGCCCTGCGGACTGGTTTGGGCTTACGGTGGGGTTTTATTTCTCTGTCCATTGCCACTGCCATAGTATACCAGTCCTGAAGTCGTTTGGGAACTCCTCGAATGCTACACGCTGTACGGAGTTCCGTGTCTAGGGCTTCTTTAAAATAGTGGAGGAGGATAGACTCTGGCCAGTGTCTCAGGTTTCCTGCCACTCTCCGAAACTCCCAGATGAACTCTTTGGTGGGGGCGCGGCCCTTGCTACAGCCCCTTTATTATGGCTTCATTCTCATTTTTTCGATCAGTGTCCTCGAACCTGCCTTGGAGCAATTGGACGAACTCATCAGTGTTGTGTAATTCCACAGTGTCCTCGTCGTGTAACTGGGCTATCCACTCCACTGCCTCTCCTTCGTTCATCCCTTCTCTGATGGCTGAAATCAGTTCGTGGTCACTGTGGTGACCAAATCCTGTTAAGGAAGTATGCCAACTTCTCCAGAGTTCCATCAAAGGTCGCCCGCCGGGGCTGCTGGAGCCGGGACCAGCGGCAGAGCCACGGCGGGGGGGGGGCTGCAGCCGGGATCGGCGGTTGCGCTGCAACCAGAATTGCTGGGGCTTGGGGCGGCTGTGGGGCGGCGGCTGGAGCAGGCGGCGGCGCTGCGGGAGGTACCACCGGAGAGGCATTCCGGCTGAGCGGCTTGCCGAGCCTCCGGTTCTTTACACCGGGCTCCAAGCAATCGTTCTGCTGCAGTGGCTTCTGCTGCTCGCACCACATCTTCTGAAGGGGAGTAGATGGTTTCCACATGGATTGCCTGGTCACCTGCGGTTGCTCCTTCTTTGATCGTGGGTTTCTCCTCCATCTTCCCTGAGTCTTTGCGCCGCCCCAGTTGCGGGTAGGCGCTGGGGCTCTGGACCCCGGACAGCATCCCGAAGTTCGTGGAGCTGCTTGTAGTTTTAAAGGAGATTCGGGTTAATGTCAGGTTTCCAAAAACCCAAATCTGAAAGCTTCCAGGTTTTCCCCACCCAGTTGAAAGTTCACAACCCTGCCCCACACCCACAAGTTCATCACATGGTCCAATCCAATCTTAACACTCAATTGGAAACAATCCCCAGTCACTCCCATCCAGATGCAGGCAAGTGTCCTTGACTCCCAGAGTAAAGAATGTTGTTATGGCTAATCTTCCACTGCTCCAACCAAAACCCCCTCCCAATTTCCCAGGCTAAAATATGTGGCAGTGAGGAAGCTGCAAAAGAAAAAAAATGGCTTCCAAAACTGACACAGTGCTAGTTTTCATGCTACAGTACTTTTTATCCTAACCCTATCTAGGACTATTTCATCCAGGATAAAGCTGTTTCAACTTGCATTTTATCTGCAAATATGCTATGTATATTCTTCATTTCTGGCAATTTGGTTAAGCTTTGGCAGAAGAGACTTGCTGTCTGCTGTAACACAGATAAAATGCATGGGGCTCCATTCATCCGAAGAGTATTCTGAGGAGATGGTAATACAAGTCTTTGAAGTCTTATATCCCTAACATTTATTGATTCTAGATACATCCCAATTTTCAGCTAAGATTAGCTGCTGAAGCAGTTTTAAAGTTTGCCCAAAGCTACCGAATCATCAAAAAATGTTGCAGTATGAGTTACCGTCTCTGTCGTTTGGCAAGGCAAGCAAGATACTACTCTAGAGAAGGAAAAAGAAAACTACAGATGGCAATTGTGGTGTTTGAAGGGGAAGTGGGCTGACTGATGGTTTTTTTAAATGCCAACCCACAGAAACAGCTGTTAATTGAAGTTGTCTACAAATGTGATTTTTTTTCTTAAATGTTTGCTTAGGAAGTTGCACAAGGCTGACATTCTGTGTCAGAGTTCTGTGTTTGCATGTGTTTTCTGGATTGTGGCTACCTTATAGCGAGTTAGACCCTTGATCTGATTATAGCTGTATTTGTGTATCCTGACTGGCCAAAGACTGTCCATGGTCTCAGACAGAAAGCAAAATAAATTAGCGGTAGTACCAATAAGAATATAACATGGCTGGAATAATTGCTGCATCAGTTGATAGTGATTTTTTTTAATAGCTTAAACAAATTTGGGGGTGGTTTGGGTTATAATTTCTGCAGTGGCCAGAAAAAAGCTTATTTACTTAGTCGTGGTACTGGTTTTGCTGAAACATGACTATTTCACCCCCAAATCATTACTAATTTCCCTCATTTCACCAAGAAAAGTTATTTTGATGTATTCCCATTACCCATTAATCCACTCGCAGCTGCCCACTTTCAAACTGCTGGGTCAGCTGGAGCTGGAGCCTATGACAGGAGCTCACCTCACCCCAGCAGCAGCAACGGGTCTCAAACATGAGCCTGCTGATCATCAGCCCAGCGTTCTAACCTCATGAGCCACCGGGCTCCTTCAGTACCAGTTCTTGTGGGCAATTTCACGGGGACGTGAAAGGAGTCCCCAACTGGGCGTCCCCCAGGCAATGGTGATATCACCGGCAAATCCGAAACACTTTGGTGCTACCAACACGGGGAAAAAATATTCATGCATATAAATATTTAAATGACATTTAGATCAAAATTTTAAATAGAAAATTAAAAGGTGAATTACAATATGTTAGAGTCTTTGCTTCATACAAGCATTCAGTCGTCTTGTAGGCTGCAAAAACAAGTAGAGAATTTCAAGAAGAGATTAAAAAACATTTTAAGTGAATTAGGAACCTTTCACCTATTTCTCTTTGCAGCTGTAGCTTTCTTCCCAAAATAGACGGTATTGAATCACAACATGGAAATTTCTTCACCAGCCAGTAGAACTCAATGACACAAGTACATGTTAATCCCGGTGGTTGTACCTAAAAAGGTCATTTTTATTGCAGCCTATGTCAAAGGGGACATTTCTGAGCCACACAGGAAAATGATTCCGTGGCTGGACTTTCTTGAATCACTTTGAACATTCTGATGATAGAGATAATTACCACCGCTTTTCAAGATAATTTGAGCATTCAATTTAATTTATCTGGGTTCAGTGTGAGTCTTGATAGGAATAAATTTTCTCTAAGCCCGTGATGGCGAACCTATGGCACGCGTGCCACAGGTGGCACGCGGAGCCATATCTGCCGGCACGCGAGCCGTCGCCCTAGCTCAGCTCTAGCACACATGTACATGCTGGCCAGCTGATTTTTGGCTCGCGCGGAGGCTCTGGGAGGGCATTTTTGGCCTCCGGGGGGCGGGGGGCCTTTTCGCCCTCCCCAGGCTCCAAGAAAGCCTCTAGAGCCTGGGGAGGGCGAAAAACGGGCCTACCGGGCCCACCGGAAGTCGGGAAATAGGGGAGCAAGGGGGGTCACGCCTGCATGCGCAGGGGGGTGGGGCACATGGGGGGCATTGAATTATGGGTGTGGGTACGCACGCACGCTTTCGGCACCCGAGGAAAAAAAGGTTCGCCATCACTGCTCTAAGCAATCCACCATGCTATGGCCCTGAAAATTACTGTAAATAAGTAGTAATAAGATGGCAAAAATTAAACAAATGAATTTGTGTGTCTTGGCGAAGTGTTTTGTCATGTATTCTCCAAAGTACCTGAGGGCAGAACAAGAAGTAATGTATGGAAACTTATCAAGGAGAGATCCAATCTAGAACCAAGGAGAAATGTCCTGAAATTGAGAACAATCAGGAGAATGGCTTTGAGCCAGAAATAGTGGGTGCTCCATCACTGAAGATTTTTAAGAAGGGACTGGACAGCCATTTGAGTGCCGAAAAGGGAGCACTTTGCACGTGCGCATGGCACCGAGTGCCGAAAAGGGAGCACTTCAGGCGCGTGCGCTCCGGGCGCATGCACTCGTCTGGGCCGTGACCAGGAAGAGGGCAGGCACATGCCGGAAAATGTACTTCCGGTTTCCGGCACGCACATGCGTGCCATCCGGTAAGTCTTCCGGTTACTGCTGTGCATGCGCATGCGCCGATCAGTTGGTAGGCGCGCATGCTCACGCTGGAAAACGGAAGACCAGCTCTTCCGGTTTCCAGCACTGCCACACGCACAAAGGCCAGCTGATCGTCGTGTGCGCATGCGCACCAGAAACCCGGAAGAGGAACAGGCGACGCCACGCATGCCAGGTGACATAGCTCCACGTGCCACTGCGTGCTGTAGGTTCGCCATCACGGGTATAGGGCCTCCTGCTTGAGCAGGGGTTGGATTAGAAGACCTCCAAGGCCCCTTCCGGCTCTCTTCTATATTCTGTAAAACTGAGTGCTCTCTAGAATATTTGCAGTACAGTTCCCTTAAACCCAGCCTGTATGTAGAATAGGGAGAGAGAGATGATAGAAACTATTACCCCCACATAGAGGTTAGAGAAGACTTATCAATGTAATAAAAATAAGAAAAATCCATTGTATTATATTTGCTATTTCACATTGTCTCTCTAATGTTCCTTGCGATGTTTGAGAATTGAAGGAAATTGAGCTATCAGTCTTTGGCCAAAGTTAATGCTGAGCAGATCTTCCTGTTATCAGCTGTTCCGAGTTATCAAACTTGGGACTGCAATTTCCAAAAGAAAATGCTAACTGGGAATTTTGGAAGAAGCCTAGAGATCTCTAGGTTGGTGGAGAAGTGTGGCTTAAATCAATGCTCCCATTTATTTGAGCACAGTGTCCTTGTTGCACATTAGGGCCTTCAGTTACTTTAGCTTCTCTTGAATCATCTTCAGGTTATTGGTTGGTGACTTGAAATTTTAGAGCTGGAAACTGAATTGAACAAAATGGAAAGGGGCAGAAAGAGGAAGAATGAGCCACTGTGACTCATCCCTTAGAAATGTGGGCTTCCTTCCTTTTGAGGTTTAAGAATGTCGAGGCTTAAGTAGGGCAGGGGTTTCCAGGAAGTTAAGGAGAATTTTGGGGTCAGATGTTGCCATCTGCACAATTTCCGCTTTCCGTTGCTCTTACCTCCCTTCTATTCCACCCCCCCATCTACTCTTGGGAATTTTTGCTTCTGGCCTGAATTGTCCTAGAAGCAATTCTGACAAATTCAGATTCACTGAAATTGCTAAGGTTACTTGGCTGGGGGAGGTGGGGGGGAAGATGTTCCTGTCTCCTTCTATATGGGAGTGGGGGAGGGGGTAAGAGGTGAAATTAGTAAATAATATAGGAAATTCTGTGTGTTTGGGTAAATCTTCTTTCGCTGTGGTTGAAGCATTTTATTCTGGTATGAAGGCTTAAAACTTGTTTTCCCATTTTTGTCTTATTCCCTCTATTTTTATTTTTTGACCAAGCTTTTTTTTTTCCTGGGGCTTCATAAATCTCAGTTATAGAGATTCCAGTTCAGTTCCTTGTTCAGTTGCAGACTTTAATACAGGTAGTCCTCGACTTACAACAGTTCATTTAGTGACCGTCTGAAGTTACAACGGCACTGAAAAAAGTGGCTTATGACCGTTTTTCACACTTACGACCAATGCAACATCCCCGTGGTCATGGAATCCAAATTCAGATGCTTGGCAACTGACTCCTATTTATGACGGTTGCAATGTCCCTGGGTCTTGTGATCCCCTTTTGCAAACCTCTGACAAGCAAAGTCAATGGGGAAGGCAGATTCTCTTAACAACCGTGTCACTAACTTAACAACTGCAGTGATTCACTTAACAACAGTGGCAGGAAAGGTCGTAAAATGGGGCAAGATTCATTTAAGAAATGTCTCACTTAGTAAACATAACATTTTTGGCTCAATTGTGGTCGTAAGTCGAGGACTGCCTGTACAATGATCTTAGGCCTTTTATAACACGTTTTGAAGCCTACTTCACGAGGTCATTGCAAAGATATAAGTAAGGTAGATTCTGTGCCTCCGTGAGCTTTTTTGAGGAAAAGCAGCTGTAAAATAAATCATGTACGAGGTTTTGGATCTTGATCCTGCAGACTGATGCAAGTAAATGCTGCCAAAATTGCAACCTTAACCGAGATGTCTGCTAGCGTTTTGACCAAAGAAACTTTGGAAAAAGGCAATGCTGCATTGGATAAAAAGTAAATGGAGGAAGAAATGGGTAGCTTGATTGTATGATTTTTCTCCCCCCCCTCCCCCCCAATGTTTCAAAATCTTACATTGCCTGGGAGATGTAGGACTAGCCAGTTTTCCTTGAGAAAGCAGCAAATGCAGCATGGCTGGCTGGGGAATTCTGGGAATTGAAGTCCACAAATCTTTAAAGTTGCCGAGGTTGGACATCCCTACAATAAGAAGGTATTTGGCAGGGTGGGCTGCTCATGTCTCAAAATATCTCTTTTGCCAGTTGCCATTGCTAAATACAAGACAGATCGACTTTTGTTCTGATCCTGAATAAGAAATCATCCTCTGTTGTTCAGCCGCAACTTTTGTTTCGAAGCTGTTACCTGTAATCCAGAAAAACATTGAGTCTTCCAGATTTACAAGCCTTAATCCAATCTGCTTTTAAAGTGGCTAAACAACAGAAATGAAGAACGCAGCATCTAAAGTGCCGTACTGTGCTTTTTATTTTACTTGCTTTTAAAGTTTCTCTGATAAAGAGCTATGTAGAATTTTTTATCCTTTTCTTTCTCCTGGTTATCAATACCCTGTTTCCCCCAAATAAGACATCCCCTGATAATAAGCCCAATCGGGCTTTTGAGTGCATGGCAATAAGGCCAAGCGCTTATTTCAGGGTTCAAAAAAAATATAAGACAGGGTCTTATTTTTGGGGAAACACGTTATGACAAATTAATTTTTGAAGCAGGTCTGATTTTTTTCCACTTCTCTTGATGCGCTTCTCTTGAAGACTTAAAGCTAGCTTGGGAAGGAACTTTTGGTTTGACCAAATTCTTAAAGAAAGTCCTAAAGTAAGGGCCTTTAATCCAAAATTTGGATAATGTTGTGGGACCTGATTTTTGGATTCATTCAAACCACGAATAGGAACAGGGACGATGTCCTTCATTCAAAGCTTGGTGTTGTGGTGAAGGTGCTTGCCTGGAAACCAGGAGACTGTGAGTTCTAGTTTCACCTTAGGCACAAAACCCAACTGGGTGACTTTAGGCCACTGTGATGTCTCCTGTGGATGATGGCTCCTCCAGGTCTTCCTCAGAGGCCTCGAGGGAGTATGAGAGAGCATTCCTGGCACATCCGGCAGAACATGCCTTGGCTGGGGAGAGCTAGCATGCCAATGAGGAAGAGGGGGAGGAGCTACCGGCCTTGGTGGATGCTAGAGTACGCAGGGCAGAGAGGCGGAGATCTGCCAGATTGATGGAGAAAAGGCCCCGCCCCTCTTAATTGGCTGCACCGGGAAGGGCTATCTAGCACGGCAAGCAGAGGGAGGCGTTGCTGGAAGCAACGTGTGTGGATCGTGGCCAGTGGTGGTTTGTGTTTCCGGAACTCTGCATCTCGTGGATTTAATTCAGTTGCGGAGAGCGTTTATATTCTTGTTTGGAGCAGCCGGTTATCTGTCTGGTGGACTAATTGGCCATTGCCTGGAAGGTTAGTCTGGAGCTTGTTCGTGCCTGGCTTCACTGAAAACGACCCCATGAACTCCTGGCTTGGACAATTCCTGTGACTTCTCCTTGCAAGCCCTGAAACCGGACCACCGGACTTGTTGACAAACCTCAGTGGAGGGCCCGGACCTTGGAGTGGATTTGGGCTGTTTATTTTTGGTACCTACCCACGCAAAACCTTTATTTCCAATACTTTTTTAGGTTTGGCTGTAAGTTTGTTTTGCTTTTGGTTATCTACTTGGTCACGAGCCAATTACTGTGCTAAGCTTGCAGCTGGGGGTTAACTGAAAACCTGAAATAGAACTGTTGGGGGAATAGACTGAATAAAGCTCTCTACACCAACCCTGACGTGTGGGTGAGTGGGGGCAGCACAGCCACTTACTCTCTCTCAGTCCAGCCCACTTCACAGAGTTGTTGTGTGGGGAGGGGGGAAAGAGGGGGGGAGGAATATTATTCATGTTTGCTGCCTTGAGTTACTTATAAAGTAATAAAAGTGGGATAGCAATTTAAATAAATCAATGTTAAAAGTTTTTCTCTCTTTCTTTTTCAGCTGTGTCTCGGAATGGCTGCGACGCCCAGATGGATGCTCATAGAGTGCTTGACCAGCTAGGGACTTCAGGCAAGTGGCACAGGAGCAGAAGTCGTGGCCTGCCTCTTGCGAAGCAAACTAGGTTCCATTCAGACTGGATATGCAGGATTCACTGTCTTAAGCAATTGGTTAAAAAACTTGATTTGCTTTAACCCGGAGAGCCCTTTTGGCTACCATTAGCCTGGCTTATTTCAAAGCCATCCACAGGAAGCTTGCAGTACAGTACAAATTGGCTCTCTCCCATCCTCCACTCCGCCATCACCAACCACCATGTCGACGTCTTCACTGCGCCGCCAGATGAAGAATATTGTACATAATTACTCTGAAGCCGAAATCAAGGTTCGTGAGGCTACATCAAATGACCCTTGGGGCCCGTCTAGTTCTCTCATGTCTGAAATTGCTGATCTCACCTACAATGTGGTAGCCTTCTCAGAAATCATGAGCATGATCTGGAAGCGTCTCAACGATCATGGGAAAAATTGGCGTCATGTCTACAAGGTAAGCATGCACCATCTCTTGTTCTTGGAAATATATACATCTCTGGTAACGGTGCCATAATCATCCCGTTTTGATTTTTCATAGCTGTTCACTGTTAAGTCTGTTTCATTCCATTCCCACCCTGTTCCACAGATGCCTTATTAAGAAAGTGGAAAAGTTATTCATACGTATTGTGATGTGCATTTTATTACAGAAGGCATGCTTCTTTGGACACACGCAACACAGTATTCAGAAGAATGGATATGTGCGTTGCCATCTGCATGCTTTATCCAAAAAGTCCAAATACGTTAATTCATTCCCAAATGCAGATTAATTCTTAAGCATGCGAATGGAAGGGCTGTTGGTCAGCGGTAGAGAACCAACTTCTCACCCACCTGATCCCAAATTCAGGCCATGACATCTTCAGGAAAGACTGGAAAGGTCTGAAACACCTAGAAAGCTTCTAAACTAGGGCTGGACACCTTTTGGTAGCCCAGGGGCTCAGAGGTGGTGAAGCTTTAAAATGAAGCTAGGTAGCTAGGAAGCCATCATGCAAGTAGTCCTCAACTTATGATCGCAATGAAGCATGGATATTACGGTTGCAACTCATGCCTATCATTTAAATGGTCATCATGTGACCACACCTGATTTTACAACTTTTTTTGTGCCGGTCATTAAGCGAACCCATTGTTCAAGCGGCCATTTTTGCCGAAAACCAGATGTGATTATGGGACATTGCAAGTGGCTAAATGTGAGCTGGTTGCCAAATGCCTCAATGCAATCATGGGACTGGGAAGGGCGCTTGACCATTGGAACTTTGCATCTGGGTCGTAAGTATCTTTTTGGGGGTCTGTCATAACATTGAATGGTTGCTAAGCGACTGCCTGAGGACTACCTGTACAGGACTGAATTTGGAGAGAGTTTTATGGGGGGGGGTTGATTTTTAATTAGAGCTTCCAAAATCAGTGTTTTTCTTATCCATCTGCAATGGCAAAGGAAATTATGTTGATGTTTTTCAGCCTCATGTTCAGAAGGGCCTCCCAAGATTGCAAGAAGAGTTCTCAGGGCTTGCCTGCAAACATTTTGATCTAGACCAGGGTGTCAAACCCGCTCGCATCGTGGGCCATATCGTGATATATTGCAATATTTTTTGCCTTTGCGGAACCGGGGTGGGCGTGGCCTGCAGCATGGGCCATCAGTTTGACAGGCCTGATGTAGACTGATGATGTAAACATACGATGAATGGTTGCAGGAATTGGGCATGGCTAGTCTAATGAAGAGAAGGACCAGGGGAGACATGATAGCAGCGTTCCAATATTTGAGGTGCTGCCACAGAGAGGAGGGGGTCAAGCTATTCTCCAAAGCACCTGAAGGCCAGACAAGGAATAATGGATGGAAACTGATGCAGGAGGGATTCAACCTAGAAATAAGGAGGAACTTTCTGACAGTGAGAACAATCAACCAATGGAACAGATTGCCTTTGGAAGTTGTGGGAGCTTCATCACTGGAAGCTTTCAAGAAGAGACTGGACTGCCATCTGTCAGAAATGGTGTAGGGTCTCCTGCTTGGGCGGGGGGTTGGACTAGATGACCTACAATGTCCCTTCCAACTCTGTTAATCTGTCTAATCTGACTATTGAATTAGATGGGACAGTAACCTCTATTCCTTTGCGTGTCTTCTTTGAATATATGCAGCGCATTTGGTTAGCAAAGCCAAGTAAAAAATATTGCCCGAGTAAAGCTTTGTGAGCTATTTTCAGTCAAAGTTGAATGTCCTATGCTAAGTGGAGCATACCATGATTTTCATTAGTTGGGGGTAGGCAACCATTTAACCCCTAGATGTTGATGGATTCTAAATAGCACCGACCATGATGGGAAATGTAGTATTGAAGAATGCCGTTTTGCACAAAGAATGGGGAAGCTGGGGATTTGAGCTACAATTTTCTGAAACATTAGCCATCATGGTTAGAATAGTGGGAGAAGTAGACCAGCAACATTTGGAGGTGTACAACTTGCCCAGATGTGTTTCTTCATATTTCCCCCTTTTTTTTCTCTGCTACTTGAATTGTGGGCGACCTTGCCATTTACAGATATATTATAGAGAAAGCGGTGGTTATTGACAACAAGTCAAGGAGTTGCAATTAGCTTTCTGATATTTGTTGGATCTGGTTCCCATCTGGATGAATCATTTGTTTATTATTCCTCTGTAAGTCCGTGTTCTCTAAAACGCAGTGCAGGTACCTTCCAGAAACACAGAAAGGATGCTGAATCTGTGCTTATCTCAGTCTGCCTTTTTATCACGACAATCCTTACCATATGCTGTTTTGGTTCCTTAAAATCATTCCCCCCCCCCCACAAACGATGATGTCAGTATGATGGCCTTTTGATGTGGATCACTGATTTTTATCACTTAATTACCATGTGGAGTAGGAGTGGCTGAAAAAGAAAAAGCAACCAGCCCAAGATTACTAATGAAATTCATCCCTGGCCTGGCCCCACATTTTTACCATTGAATCATTAATTCATATAAATACTGGCAACCCTTCCTCTTTTCTTTGACAGAGAACCTGCAGATTCGCACCCAGTTCAACCTGCCCCTCTGCTCCGAAAATATAAAGCTACCCAAGACATTTGGATAGTGAATTCCACGTATTAATTGTCTCCTGTATGAAAACTTATTTACTTGACCTTGAACCTTGGCGTTCCCATAATTCTGCTTCCCAGGGCCAAAGTTTCTCAGATTCTGATTTTCACCTTTTATTTTCTAAGCATGTCGTCATGAGTTCTGTTTCTTCTTGCATCTCTTCCAGGCTATGACACTTATGGAATACCTAATAAAGACAGGTTCAGAGCGGGTCGCACAGCAGTGTAAGGAGAACATCTACGCCATCCAAACACTAAAGGATTTTCAGTACGTTGACCGGGATGGCAAAGATCAAGGGGTCAACGTGCGGGAGAAGGCCAAGCAGCTGGTGGCCCTCCTTAAAGACGATGAGCGTCTCAAAGAAGAGCGGGCCCACGCCCTCAAAACTAAGGAGAAGCTGGCCCAGACTGCAACTGGTAAGTGCTCTGGGCCTTGATCAAAGTTGACATTGTCCTCTGTGTTATCCAAATCTACACCTCTCATCTCCAGGTGATTCTTCTTTGGTATAATAAGATTCTTTGGACTGGTCCCTGTGTGTTAGCCTATGTATGTCATAAAGTAGAACCACATTCCTTTGGATGATGGGAAGAATAATGATTACCGTGTTTCCCAGAAAATAAGACCCTGTCTTATATTTTTTTTGAACCCTGAAATAAGCGCTTGGCCTTACTGCCATGCACTCAAAAGCCCGATTGGGCTTATTATCAGGGGATGTCTTATTTTGGGGGAAACAGGGTAAATAGCAAAGTTGTCAATCATACATTGGACACGAGAAAGGAGAGATATTTTCCTTTGAGTTCACCATATTTAATTTGTATGTGCTGCAATCATCTTTAACTCTTTGGGTAGAAGTGATAACACAGGTATTCCTTGTTTAATGACTCATCATTTGACCGACCCAATTTTATGACATTTTTTTGCGGCAGTTGTTAAGCAGATCACCATGCTAGTTAAGCAAATCAGTGGTCATTAAGAGAATGCTGTAGTCAGTAAACAAAACCCTTGTCTGCAATGAGTGGGTTTTTTTTTTTTTTTGCTTGAGACTAGAAGCAAGCACTCATTGTAAATCGTGGTCATGTGACTGCAGGATGCTACAAATGGCTGTAAATGCAGGCCAGTTGCCAAGCACCCCAAATGTGGTCACGTGACCATGGGGGGATGGCCGTCAGAACTTCAAATCCAGGTCATAAGTCCCGTTTTGGGGTCCGTTGTAACTCCAAACGGTCGCTAAGCGAGTGTAGTTGTAAGTCAACTTCTATCTATACTGTAATCATTCACAATTATGACAACTATGAAAAAGTAATTTTGTGATGAATCCTCACATTTACAACCTTTGCAGGTCTGTAAGAAAAGGAAAGCTGAGATAAGATTGTAAGCACAGTCACAGTTTCACTTAGCAACCACTTCACTTAATGACCCAGTTGCTGGTCCCAGTTGTAGTCGCTAAACAAGGATTACCTCTATAATGGCCTGAAGGCCAGAGCCATCATTCTTAATTTCATTAAATTTCATTAATTTCTCACTATATACGGAAAAACAATGACACCTCTGTGTGTATGGTATAAATACTGTCATATTTAGCTTGGAGAAAAAGCATTAGAATACAAATTGGGAACCAGATGAGTGTTACACTTTCTGCATCAGTAAAAAACATGTCCTGACACCATCTGCAACCCCGTTCCCATACAGCAGCCTTTCCCACTTCTGGTTTCCTCCGGTTCTAATATGATTGTCAAGCACAAGAGTGAAGGCAATGGAAATAAATACATATATATGGCATGCTAGCACTCTCTACAAGAATCTGAACGACTAGCAGTCAGATCAAATTGGCAGTAGATAAGAGTTAATGGAATTCAAGGTGGGCTGGACTTACCGTATTTTTCGGACTATAAGACTCACCGGTGTATAAGGCGCACCAAGATTTCGAAGAGGTAAGTAAGAAAAAAAAAAAGTTTTTGCCCTCCCCCAGCCCCCAGGAGCACTCTGCAAACCTCCCAAACCCTCTGCGCACCCCGTTTTTGCGCGGGGCGGGGCTTCAGGAGGCAAAAAATGGCTGTATTCTGTGTATAAGACGCACCAACATTTCCACCCTCTTTTGGGGGGGGGGAAGTACGGAGTAAAAATACGGTAAATCTTTTGTGAGTGCAAAAGGACTCAAGAGTGATGACTTGCTTGACCCTTTGGGTTCAGCCTAGTCATCTACCGTGATAGAACCGTAACTTCCAGAATTCCCATATTGTTTTAAGAGCTGGATTCCATCCAAATGCATTTGGGAAGTTCCTGATTAAGAGCTAGGTTCCAAATGCATCTGGGAAGTTCCTGATAAGGCGAGGCGCTGGAATTTGTTTGTAGAAGCTGGATTATTTTTAGGTTCAGTTATGGGGATGTTTGAAAAATCTGAACCTGCTACTTGTCTCCAGTGCAACTTTTCCTTTTCCAGTTGGAGACAGCAAGAAGGACAGTGTGAAGTCATTCATAGGAAAACATTGGTGTCTTGTCTTGATCGTGTTCATTTTTCTGAAGTTATACCTACAGAAAAAGGCGTGCCCCTGATATAACTCTCACCAATTTGGCAGGTTGCCAGACTCTGAGCTTGAGTTACAGGCCTCCTTGATCTGCTGGTGCCCTTTCTCCATATCGATAACCTCTGGATCAAATTCCACCACATTTGTTTGCACGTAGGGCAGGTTCAGACTTTTTTTTAAAAAAAAAGCGCGTTTGCTTCCTGTTGTAACCATTTCAGCACAAATACAGGGAACTGGGGAATTGTTAGAGAGAATTCAGTAGAAAAAGGAAGGAGGGAATATCCATAGCCTCCCCCCCAACCCTCAAATGGAGCTGCAGATAGACTTCTAACCGTATCTGGCCAGAGGCATATCCCAAGCAATGGCCTGTAATTAAATTCAAGGCCCAATCTCATGATATGTTAACACTCCTACACCCTTTGATTGAAGTACAATAGATAAAGGAAGATAAGAAAGTTGCCTTCAGCACTAATTCCTAAAACAAATCTATGAACAATAAAACTATAATGTCACATAAGAGAGATATGAAAGAGCAAGTCCTATTGAGTTCTTCAGAAGTGCTCCCCTCATAAATTAAGTTTCTTGGGTGTGTTTGTGGAAGTAGGAGAAACCAAAGGCCATACCAACCTTTTGGACAATGGGAAAAATGGTGCTTAAAATAGCAAAGCTGTCAGTCAGACATCTGGTATCAGGAAAAAGAGACATTTTCCCTTGAGTTGACCGTATTTAATTTGTCTTGTGTATTTTGGTCTCTAGATTTTGTAGTCTCCTTTAATTCTTTGGGTAGCAATGGGACTATTGTGGTCTAAAGCCACAGCCATTCCTGGAGCAGTCTTAATTTCATGAAACACCTTTGTTTTTCATTTTATATGGAAAAAACAATGATGTTATATCACTCTGTATGTGATATAAATATTGTCATCTTATGTTTAATTTGGAGAAGATAAAAAAATTTGAATAGTAATCAGTGTATATTAGGGTTTGGCTCTCCGTCTCTGGAGCCCTAATAGGAGAAGGTAGAAAACATTTCAAAAGTAATTCTTGTTTAAAATAAATCCATTTGGATGACCTCAGTTTCTCAGTTGAGTGTATAGATGCTAAGCCACGGAGTCTCATATTCTGGGTCAAGTTTATTTTTCTTCTTACTTCCATTTCTTATTAGAGATGGGTTCTAATGTGTCAGATGAGAGTGAGACCACACATGGAGGTTTAAAAAATCACTTGTTTTATCAAAAATATCAATACGATTTTGTAATTTGGTTTACAAAAATTTAGAATTGAAATTTCTAACACAAAATGGAGAATTTCTCATTTCGGCAGTGCGTAACAATGAATTGTTGATCATTGGCAAACAATTACAAGGTACTGAAGGATCCACTGACTACCGTAGCGAATTTCACATTTTTGGAAATACTTCTCTTCATCTCTGATGGCTTGGCCTATGGTTATGTGCTAGTGAAGTTCAGTATTTTTTTTAGACTCCTATCTTTCAAAATGGAAAAGTTTTTATTTAGCTAGTAAGTAAAAAAGCTTTTGTGTTAATAAAAGTTAGCTTGAGTCAAGAAAGTATGATGAAAGTTAGATATCTTTTGTTTCCATAGTATTTTTTTTTAATTACTGGAGAACAACTCACTGTGGTTTTATCAAAAATACTGCTGGGAATATGGAGCCAACAAAATCATCTGGAAAAAAGTTGTGCAAAGATTCTGTAACTGCTTCATTTGTTACACAATTTAAAATATAATTATTAAAAGTAGGTGATTGGTATTATTTTAAAAAAACAAATTATTTGCTTCAGGAAATGCATTTTATTTCTTTATTTTTTAATTTTAGAAATGGACTGTATAACGCTGCCCAACTCTATAAGCATTCTGGGTGGCATACAGTAAAAACAGTTGGACAAATCAGACAAACAATAGGAACAAAATCCTCACACAAAGCCCTGAAGAAAAGCAGTGATTAAAAGACAATCAAATGTGAGGCCTACTCTAATGTGGGGCTTGGAGAAAGAGCCAGGATTTCAGAACTTTTTGAAACATGGCCAGGTTTTTTGGGGGAGGAGGGGTCAGACCTAACTTGTTAAAAATAACTGATTTATTATTTCAGAGGATCACATTATGGCAAAGTTTCTCTGATTGCTAAGTCCTAAAGTTTGTTTGCGTTTAGCTTGGTGAGTTGTCAGACCCCAAACATTCTGGCTTATAAATTACAGTTTTTGGTATAAAAATATATGTGAATTAGGTCAGGATAAGTGTCTATGGAGATTCTCAGTCATCCAGGTCATGGTTGTCCCAAATGTGCTTTTTCAAGAGGCAACTGGACTTTCTGGTTTTTCTTTGAAGACGTTTCATGGATGAGCTCCTTGGATGAGAAGAAGCTTCTTCAGCTCTGACTGGATGGTGGGGAATGGAAGGATCTATACCCGTGATGGCGCACCTATGGCACGCGTGCCACAGGTGGCATGCGGAGCCATATCTGAGGGCACGCGAGGTGTTGCCCTATGTCAGCTCCATTGTGCATGCGCGCGCTGGCCAGCTGATTTTTGGCCTTGGGGAAGGCCGTTTTTGCCCTCCCCAGGCTTTAGGAGGCTTCCCTGAAGCCTCCGGAGTACGAAAAACGGCCCAACGGGCAAACCGGAAGTCCATTTTTCTGAACTTCCGGTTTGCCTGTTGGGCCGTTTTTCACACTCCGGAGGCTTCAGGGAAGCCTGAGGGTGAAAAATGGCCCAAGGGGGGGGGCACATGCGTGGGGATGCACACATGCGCAGTGTGGCGCACGTGGGGGGGTTTTGTGTTGGCACGCGTGCAAACTAGCGCGCGCACACATTCCCATTTTTGCCACGCAAGAAGAAAAAGGTTCGCCACCACTGATCTATACTGTCTGCAAGGAGTATAAATCCTTCCATTCCCCACCATCCAGTCAGCTGAAGAAGCATTTTGGATGAGAAGCGAAACGTCTTCAAAGAAAAACAAGAAAGCCCAGTTGCCTCTTGAAAAAGCACCTTTGGGATAGGTCAGGGTAAGTAACACCCTGTTAATACACCATATTTACTACCACTTTTTGCTCATACATGTAGGGTGTGGCCCCTGGTCCACCAAAAGCTGTTTAATTTGAGATTTGGATAAATTGCCTTGGATAAGAGCAATGTAACTTGGCTGAGGAAATGGCAATTCCTGAGAAGGCTTCCCTTCCCTTCTCTAATAGTGTATTACAGAGTAGTGGGCAGATAAGAGTTCTACTTTTTTTAATTGGAAGGTACTGAAATAATTAAAACTATTTTGGACTTAGCGTTTGACCTTCCTCAGCTCCATATCTGATTAAGATCTTATTGATAGCTCTCTGCTCTGCGTTTGGTTCATAATGTAAGCTGGGCTTTTAGCCAATTTTGCAAAAAGTGTGCCTGTTTGGATTTGTGGAGAACCAACTTTATAACTGGCTTATCTTTCTTTGGCCTTGCACTATGGAACTACATTTCACTGCTTTAAAGTTAATTAGACTAGTCGGTTGGGTTGTTTTTTTTAAAAAAAACACATTCTTGGTACAGGTAGTCCTTGAGTTACAACAGTTCATTTAGTGACCATTCGAAGTTACAATGGCACTGAAAAAAAGTGACTTACGACCGTTTTTCACACCTACAACCATTACAGCATCCCCGTGATCACGTGATCAGAATTCAGACTCTTGGCAAGTGACTCATATTTACGACGGTTGCCGTGTCCTGGGGTCATGTGATCACCTTTTGCAACCTTCTGACAAGCAAAGTCGATGGGGAAACCAGATTCACTTAACAGCCGTGTTACTAACTTAACAACTGCAGTGATTCACTTAACAATTGTGGCAAGAAAAGTCATTAAAAAGTGGGGTAAAACTCACTTAACGACTACCTTGCCTTGCAACAAAAATTTGAGGCTCAATTGTGGTGGTAACTCAAGGACTACCTGTAATTTCAGGAGAGGAAATACATATACATATCTATATAAGTTCCAGCTTTTCTGTTCTATTACATCTTTCTCTATTTTTTTATTAAAATAAAATAATTGTAGAGCCCACTGGCTTTCTGTGTATAAGCTAGAGTTAATTAGTGGACATTTTCATGCTGTTGATCAGCACTGTGTCTTTGAAATAGTGCTTTAAAATGCAATAAAGAACAGTTTAGAAATAATCACCTCATTTCCTTTTGAAGGAACCCATCAGGGAGACATGCCAACTCTGTTCTCAATGTGCCATGTACATTTTGTCAAATCACATCACTTGGTTTAAGAACACCCAATTTCTGGCTGACAGAATCATTTCCATCAGGCAAATAATCTCCTGACTACATATAATTTGAAAGTTTGAGTTCTCTCATTCACCTTGAGGCCCTTCAGATAAGTTATTCATGTCCTGGGCACCTCATGATTGGATTATCGCAATGTGCTCTAGTCTTTGACTTATAACTGCAGTTGAGCCCAGGATTACAACCTTACGTCGTTGCGGTCGTATGCCAAGGCACTCACATGACCAAAAATACTTTATTGGCCTTTTCCATGAGGGCCATTCAGCAAACCCATTCATTGGACTTGCCATTGTTTGCCCAAACAGGCAAAAAAACATTGCAAACTATAGTCACATGATTGTGGGATGCCGCATCCAATCATAAAGCTGACCTGCCCAACACGTGGTCATGTGACTGCAGAGGGAGGTGGCGGCACAACCATTTATGACGGCTGGAGATGTTTTATGGGCTGTAAAGCACCTGACCGTTGTAACTTTGAACAGTTGTAAAATGAGGACTACCTGTACATGGGGCTGCCCTTGAAGGCCATCTGGAACCTTCCTACGCCAGTTGGTTTCCAAGTGCAATTCAAGGTATTGGGTATTACCTATGAAGCCCTTTTATCTCACAGGGCCTGGATATGTGAATGACCGCTTGTTTCCAATCGTTTCTGCCCACAAAATACATTTTGACAGAGTGGGTGCGCTCCAGGTCCCTTCCATTAAATATTATCCTCTTGTGAGACCAAGAAAATATGTTTTCTCCTCTTCTGGAACAGCATTCCACCAGAGATAAGGATGGCGCCCTCCTGGGGTTCCAGAAAGCTCCAAAAATCTGGCTTTGGTCCCAAGACTGCAGTTGATATATCATTACTTGTCTAGGATCCCTGCCTTGTTTGGTTTCTGTTGTCTGTAAGATTATTTTAGTCTGGACTGTCCATTTAGTTTAATGTTTTTATGGGGTTTTTTTAATAGTGGCGAAACTAAATGGGGGGAAAAAATCTTTGCCCTACTTCATCATTCCAGAAAGCCCCAGATAGATAATCCAGAAAATATGACTGTTTATAGTAAGCTTAATGGCTGAACAAAAATGTGAACCAGAGTCTTTAAGTCTGTCCAGCACTCTCTCGGGACAGGCAGCTTCAAGCCTGGAAATGCAGGATCTTGTTTTCACTGGATCCAGATAGAATTCAAAACTTAGGAAACGGAGACATGCTGTACAACACATACTGAGATTTGCTTAGTCTTGAAGTGTCGTCAGTTTTTTAGCTATTGCTGCAATTACTTTTTACTTCTTCGGTTGCTTTGATTAGTGTTTATCAATTTTAGGTGATTTTAAGTATTTCCTTTGGCCTTTGGATCATCTTGCTAACCTGCACTTGCGGCTCTGCAGCTGTAGGAGAAATGTAATCAGAGGTGGGTTCCTGCCGGTTCGGACCGGCTCTATAGAACCGGTAGCGGGAATTTCTCCCCGCTCGCCGAATCGGTAGCGATGACTGGCTGGACACGCCCCCAAACTGGCTCTCTCGGTGGCGCCATAGGCAGCGCTGTTAAGGAATTGTGCAGAGTAACCTCTGGGCCCTGAAGGTTTGCACAGTTCACCGTAATGTTGCAGTAGATATCAGTAATGATTCAGTCAATAGACAGATACGTTAAAGTGTATAAAAGTAGTTTACTCAAAGAGATAGCACAGTCCAAATAACAGTCTGAGTCATACACGTTCAATCAGTCAGTGTTCAGAAGTACAGTAGTCTTCTTACCAGCCTTTCTTTGTCTTAATCAGCAAACAAAGAAGTACAAACAACTATCACAGATAGTTAGCTACACACAGACCTTACTCTCAGACACGAAGTTACTTCAACAATGAATCAGCAAAAGAGAGAGAACTAACCATGTTCTCTAGCTCCCTCTTATGGCCGTTACTGCGAGTCAGAATGCACCAATGCATTTAAAGTAATATTACATATATACATATAAACAGTGATTTGTGGCTTGTTTATATTAACCAACCCAACCGTTTGGACAGAGTCCTAACAAGCGCCATCTTATTTTTTGCTTCTGCGCATGCGCAGAAGCTGTTTTTTGCTTCTGCGCATGCACAGAAGCCGGGGTTTTAGCACTGTGCATGCGCGCAGCCACACGGCGCGTGAGGAAGCGAACCGGCAGCGAGGTAAGCCAGAACCCACCCCTGAATATAATGAACAAATTATAAATGAAAATGTGGTATTTCATGAAAGTTACCACAATAGCAATAGCACTTAGACTTATATACTGTTTCACAGTGCTTTACAGCCCTCTCTAAGCTGTTTACAGAGTCAGCATATTGCCCCCAACAAATCTGGGTCCTCATTTTACCGACCTCGGAAGGATGGAAGGCAGAGTCAACCTTGAGCCGGTCAGGATTGAACCCCTGGCAGTCGGCAGAATTAGACTGCAATACTGCATTCTAACCACTGCGCCACCATGCCTGTACATCAGTGTATATAGGTTTGCCATAAAATTTATCATGTTCTGTCATAAAGGCAATCACAAATAAGGCTGTGTATTATTTGCAATTGTTCAGGAGAAATATCAGTCGTCATCTCCTTTCTGTCCACCTGCAACATCACCCTACAGATTGCTTTGGTCCTTCAACTGAGGTTGGAAAGATCTTCATTCTGGACCAACTATTTCCTGTCCTGTTCTCCTTTTTCAGCTTCTTCTGCTTCATCGTCTTTGGCAAATGCCCCAGTAGAAGCAGAGCAAGCATGGCCCCAGAGTAGTGGGGAAGAAGAGCTGCAGCTGCAGCTGGCACTGGCCATGAGTAAAGAGGAAGCGGAGCAGGTAAGCGCCAAGGTAAATCTGTCACTGGAGGCTCTTTGGTTGCATGCAGGTGGGGCAAAGAATGGGGGAATGATCATTGTCTGATGTACAATATACAATATTGTATATTTCAAGGGAAGGGCTGTATTTGGTGTGCAAGTTCTCATTTGAATCTATTGAAGCTTGAGAACTCTCATGTGGAAGAATATAAAACTTTATAAGATCAGGAACACGATTTTGATTTGGGGCCATTCTCCTATTTCTTTGTAGGAAAAACATCTCCAGAAGTTTCCTCTCCACACCTCAACGTCTATAGCTGGTTGAAAAATTGAGCAGCTGCTACAACTGTAGAGTTGCATAGGTTATTCTAGCTCAATATTCTCAACTTCATCACATTTAAGATCTGTGGATTTCCACTCCCAGAATTCCACAGCCAGAATGTTGGCTGGGTGATTCTGGGAGTTGAAGACCACACACTTAAAGTTGCTGAGGTTGAGGAACACGGCTATAGGCCATGAAGAGAATCAGAAATAGAGTCTGCAGGCTTTTAAATTTTGTTCCCTTATTTATTTTCCACACTTGGGAGTGATGTCGTGGACTTTGCATTAGATCTAATCCCAAAACATAGCCTGATCCCACTTCCTTTTGTAATTTTGTAACCCCACCTGAGTAACATCAGAAGCTCGAAGAGGGCTCCCCTTGTATAGGACGGCTGGGCAAGCTAAGATAGCAGCCAATGATTCCTCTCTGGCTGTGTGCAGAGACTTCATAGCCTCTTAAGGTCTGGTACCCGAAGGATTGCCTTTCCTAATCTCTCTGTTTAGGCAGGAGTTCCCAACCCCCGCACTACGACCCGGTACTGGGCTGCTGCTCGTTCGGAACCGGGCCACGCAAGCGGCAGGCGAGCGCACGTGTGCAGCTCCATTTGCGCTTGGGCCTGCCGCTGACAGAAATGGAGCTTCGCCTGTGGAAATGGAGCTGTGCACCCAAGCGTGCGTGTCTGCCACTCACACGGAACCATTTCCTGTCTGCCCCCCCGCCGGTCTGCAAAACCGCAAAGGTTGGGGACCACTGTGCTTAGGGCACCTGAGACCATTTTCAAAGCTCCCCCCCCCAATGTTTCTCTGTTTCCCCCCATCTTTGAATGGTAAACCCCAGTTACTCAATGACTCACCTCCTTTTGATGGTTGTTCAGTGTCAAAAAAAAAGTGCAGGTATTCTTTTTGTTACCACAGTAATTGGGATCTAAATTGCTGTCACTAAGTGAACAGTCATAAAGAACAACATCATGTCAGCAATGAGAATCCCAGCACCTCCCATGGTTAATAGAATCCCTATGGTTGTTAGGCGAGGATCCACCCCAATCCAAGGCATTCCTGGCTTGGTCCCTCCCTGCCCTGAGCCTCAGTAACTGAAGGGACTGCCTCCTCTGCTTGATCCCTCACATGCCTATCTCCCCACTGCCTCTGCCGTTTGGGCCACCCAGCAATCCACCATCTGGGAAGAAAGCCAGCTGTGATTTGGACAAGGCTGCATGTGGCCTTGGGAAGGAAGCCTAGTGCGGCCAGCAGCTACATCATGAAAGCCCAGGCCAGATGCGCCTTGTCAACAGTGGGCAGAAGAAGATGGGGCAGGCCAGCTGGGAGCAGCAGAGCTGACAGGGTGAGGGGAATGCAGGCTGGCAGGCCAAATGGAGCCAAGGGCCAGCAGAGCCCAGAGTGGCAGGACCAGCAGAGCTGGTGGAGGGCAGGGTGGCCAAAAGAGCAGAGATGGAGGCAAGAGAAGAGGGAGGGAGGAGTTGAAAAGCACCCTTGCAGTTATTCATTGTCGGTGGTCTGCAAAGCCCCTGAATTTTGATCTCATAACAACAGCAGGGGCACTGGAATGGCCATAACCTTGGGGACTGGGCAGTAACATTCACTCATTGCTGCCGTAATTTCAAACGGTTGCCGATCTTCAACTTTGTTTCCACTGTATTATGCTGCTGTTTTGTCAGCAATTATTAATTACTTTCAATTCTGCTGTGCATCTGTTGTCCTATTTTTTTAATTCAAAAATTAAAAAGGTTAAAAAGATAATAGTGAGAAAGTCCCTGGCTGTAATAGCTTAAAGGTTTTAAAAAGGTTACTTGTAAATTAAAAAAAAAATTTGAAGGCTATTTTAATCAGCTTGGATTCAGTTTGAATAATCAAATCAATTTTATGCATTGAATTTTCAAATCAGATTAATTTGGAAAGTTGATTTGAAATTGCCTTCAGATCAAATTATTTGAGTTGAAGCTGTCGCATAGCCTGACGCTGAAGGGGCTTAAAGAGGGCTTGTGGGTAAATGGCCAGTGCCCGATTGAATGATAACTGGTCCAAAAAGAATGGTGCTAACAGACATGGTTCCAAATAAAAACAGCAGTAGGATGTTTGTGTGTGTGTGTGTGTCACTAATTAATCAAAAAGAGCCAAAAATCATAAGGCTTTATAGCAGGGGTCCCCAAACTTGGCAACTTTAAGACTTGTGGACTTCAACTCCCAGAATTCTTCAGCCAGCATAGCTGGCTGGAGAATTCTGGGAATTGAAGTCCACAAGTCTTAAAAGTTGCCAAGTTTGAAGACCTCTGGCTTAAGGGAGTCTTTTTCAACCCTGTTCTGATAGATGCTTTGGTTTAAAAGTTCATTATCTTGGAACATTAATCATGTGGCCTTGGGCTGATAGTTGCGGTAGATCGCAATGTCCAGAGGGAATCAGATTTGAGGAAGAAATCTTTTTTAAAGAGGCTGCTTTATTAGGCCAGCTTTCCTTCATCTGATGTCTTCCAGATGTGTTGGACTGTAGCTCTCATGTTACGGCTTAGTGTTATGTGCAGAACGGACCGATGTACAATTTAGGCTGTTGAGAGTCATGGATCTGGTTTAACAATTATGCCTGCGGGATAGTGTGAGTTGTGGAAGGGGGTTGATACTGTCAGTTCCTTCAGTTCCTGTTGCTCCTCTTAAGAGTATGATCCCTGTTTAAAATCCCTTAGAGTGCCAGATAAAGGAGCTGAATTTTGATAGGGATTGTTTTGAGCATAACTGAGCTTTGAAGTAAGTATTTTGTAATGCATTTGGAGACTTCCCATCCACTTGTTCCGGATGGGATTACCCTGCCGAAGACAGGGTACACACTTTGGAGGTCTCCCTGGACTTGTGGTTCCTACTCAAGGAGGCAGCCATGGCTGGGAAGGCATTGTACAGCTTCATGTTGCGCATCGGTTGCACTGATTCCCGTGGCTGGCTGGGGAATTCTGGGAGTTGAAGTCCACAAGTCTTAAAGTCGCCAAGGTTGGACACCCCTGATTTAATGATGCACTTTTATCTACCTTTCCTCTGTTGTAGTCTTCATATCCCCTCCCTCTCCTAAGAAGTCTGCCTCCTCCACCGAATGGACCACTCTTGGAAAAAAGATCTGCTCACTCACTCTGCATAGGTGAAGCGAAGCCCCAGACTCTGTTCGTGATGATTAATTCTCCTTAGGTCTGCTGCCATCCAACCACTGTCCGTTTCCATCACTGAGCTGAGTGGCTGTTCCTACACTTCCAACGTGACTCTCCAAGCATTAAACTCCTTCCCGGGGTCTGTGGAGATTCTCAATCTTCCAGGTCATAGTTGTCTCAAAGGTGCCTTTTTTCCCTCCAAAAGGCAACTGGACTGTTTTTTTCCTGAACTGATGAAGCTTCTTGGATGAGAAGTGAAACGTTTTCTTCTTCCTCCTCAAGGGAAAAACAGTCCAGTTGCCTTTTGAAGAAAGAAAGGAAAAAAAAAAACCCCTACCTTTGAGACAACTATCACCTGGATGACTGAGAATTTCCACAGACACTAAGTTCATCTTGTCATCATCTGTACATCATCTGTTGCTACATCATTTGTAAGGAATGCACTTAACACTTCTACTGCTGTTGAGCCTCAAAGGTTAGGAAGTGAATGGGGTACTTTGAAATCATCTCCTAATCCCCTACTAATTTTAATACAGATAACATTTGAAGCCTCAGGGAAACAGGAGAAAAATAGTGTTTAAGGGAAGGGAGGTTTTTCTGATTTTCCCCCCCCTCTTCCCCCCCCCCCTTCAAAAAAAAAAAGCTGTGGTTGCCTTAAAAAAAAAAAACCTTTGAGACTCCTTCCCAGGGCTCTCTTGTCAGCTCCTTCCTGTTCCTGTGGCTCCTTCCAGAGGGATCACTCCCCTCCCCCAATAACCCCATCCCACTTTGTCCTCTTTTTTTTTTCAGCTCCTTGTTTATTTTTGGCACCTTCTTCCCACTTCCCTTGACCACCCCTCCATGCTGCATTTCCTCCTACTCCACCCTGTTGTTCGTAAACAGAAAGCAAATAAATTCTCACAGAGATTGTGCCATTGTGCTAGATTTCATTTTTATTCTGTTTGTATTAAGGAAAGATGTCTAGGTAACAGGACCACACACAAAAAAAAGTTTAGACATGGCATGGGCTATTTTCCCTCCTCTTGACACCACCAGTCTTCTGTGTCTGTTACGTTCAAGTATTGAAAAAGTGATTTACTTTTTTTGGAGGGCTTGGGACGATGTGATCAGGAAAGTTGGAATAGAGAGAAATATTTCTCCGTAGAGTTTGTGGAAGGAGATTATCCTTCTCCAGTGCCTGGCTTTTATAGAGGACAGATAGAAGGAGCAGAATATTCTATATCTGCTGAGACAGCCAACTTCTTCCCTCTTCCTCTCTTCTGACAGTTCACTTGCCTACATCCAGTTTCTGATTCCCTGCAGCTGCCAGGCTGATGCTTCACAGACATGGACATTAGCATAAAAATATGTCTGTCTCCTCCCACAGAGGAGGCATCCACTTTTCTAGATACTATCAGGCTGTGGCCCTTGTTCCACTATGTTGGAAGAGTGGAGGGAGAGCTGACAGATGAGCATCATAGCAGAACAGGACCCTTGAGCCTGGTTTCTTCATACCCCATTTTGTTCATTTGAATGTCAGCCTTCTCTACCTGGTGGCTCTTTAGAGGGGTTGGTCTTCAGTTCCCATCATTTATGGAAGTGGACGTTCATCACATGTGAACACACCTGATTGGGAAGGGTGATCCTACCTAAAGGGTTGGAAAGTGATGGTATCTTACTGATTCTTGGACATATTTCTCTACATATATCATGATACCGTTCCAATACAATTTATTTTTGCTTACTAAAATACTAGGGCTTGGAGTGCTTTTGAAATTCTTGTGAGAACTGTTTAATTGTAGCCAGGAAGAGAAGTTATGCTTTGCAAGTATACCTAGCACTGATTCGGCCAATTTTCAGGGAAATGGAATACTCTATGTGGGTCCTTGGTGCTCTCTGAGCTTGGTTGTTATCTTGCAGACATTTCATTACCCAATTAGATAACATCATCAGGGCTAGAAGGGGTTTTGCATTGATAATATCATCTAATTGGGTAATGAAACATCTGCAAGAAAACAGCCAAGCTCGGAGAGCACCAAGCACCCCACAGTTCAATCCTGAGGTACAAATATGCTTTCAGAAACTGAATATATTGGGCAGTTCAAAATCTGGGAGGTGATGGGCTAGTTGATTGGATTGGGCTTTTGCAACCCAGTGTGGAAACAGCTTTGAGAATTGGAGATACCTTCCGTCTGTCTGTCTGTCTTCTCCTCCTTCCTCTCCATGTGTCAAACTCCATTCCATGCCTCTTATGTTGTGTTTCTTCCCTCCCAGCCCCCTGCAGTGGCCGACGAAGACCTACAGCTCCAGCTAGCCCTTAGCTTGAGCAAAGAGGAGCACGACAAGGTTAGACTGCTATCATGCCACCCCACTCAGTTCTTCCTGAAATAATCAACTAAACTGCTTTCTCTGAGCTAGTCTTGACCTCTCACACTTTTCTAACTAACGTGGCATTCTCTGTCTCTCCAAGTCCCCATCCAAAGCAGAGCGATGGCAACAATCTGTCCGTTTTCAGCTTTAGGCCTCATTTATTGTCCACTACCTGGTGAACTGTCCATTCTTCAGTTGGCCAGTTTCCAAGTTTCTCCCAGTGAGAGGCTCGGTAATAAAACTGGTCAACCCAGGTATCCTAAGCTTGACCGAGCTAGGACTTGAACTCAGGCCTACTAAGACATTTGATGAATGTCTCCAGAAGCTTGGACACAATATCCTGAAAATGTACCTATGAGTTGTTGATGGGGAAAAAGGGATCAGGCACTCAATTGAAAAGGAAGGCCATTTGGAACAAAGAGTTGGAATTCTTGATGTCTTTTCGGATGTCTTTTCTCACCTTAGCTGAAGATGAGGTGGAAAAGCAAGAAAAAGAAGACCATTAGTGTGTTATCTCTGGATTTTACTGGATTCAGCCAGTAGATGAAAGATAAAATACTAGAAATTCAGCCAGTAGAAATCCTGGAATGACAAGTTAACGCTGAGATTGCTGGGCACCTTGAGGGTCATATACTTAGTTTGGGGCCTGAGGGAGTTGCAGTGAACAGAAGATGCTTCCACTTGGACTCCACTTTTATGAAGTATTGGCAAAAGCAGCCAAAATTCAGGATTCCCATTATCTGGCGGGAACTAGTTTGTTGGAGGGTTAGAGCAGCATCTCGCTCACGTCTCTCTCTCTCTCTCTCTCTCTCTCGGATGTTTTTTTTTTTCTGAATATAACTTTTCATGCAAAACAGAAACAACAGTAGCAGATGCTTCAAAGTTGATCTGATCCCTGGCCAAGCTGCTGCTCCATCTATATTCTGGCTCTTGCTCTCTCCTTGCCAAAGGTGAGTAACCACCTGTCACTTTCTACGGCCTCCGTTAACGCCTCTCTCCTTTTCACAACCCTCTTACAGGAAGAGCGGATCCGGCGCGGGGATGACCTTCGCCTCCAGATGGCCATTGAAGAGAGCAAGAAGGAGACGGTGCCCACCAAGGAGGAGGTGAGGTGGAAGAGACAGGCTGGGAGTTGCCTACCATGATGGTTAAACAGGATCTCCCATGGAAAGGGGTGATGTGGGTGGGAGGAGGGCAACGTGGAGCAGCAAACGATTCCCTTTGTGCCCCATGGGGTCAACTCCGAGAGGCATCTGGCTGGCAGCTTCTGAATGCTCAAGTAGAAGACCTGTCAGGCACAAGTTACTTAGGAACAGGAGTTTTAGTTCAGAGTACTTCAGGTTTATTACTACCGTGTTTCCCCGAAAATAAGACCCTGTCTTATATTTTTTTGAACCCTGAAATAAGCGCTTGGCCTTATTGCCATGCACTCAAAATCCCGATTGGGCTTATTATCAGGGGATGTCTTATTTTGGGGGAAACAGGGTAGTAGTCCTCAACTTACAGCAGTTCATTTAGTGACTGTTCGGAGTTACAATGGCATTGAAAAAAAGTGACTTGTGAACCATTTTTCACACTTAACGACCGCTGCAGCATCCCCATGGCCTCGTGATCAAAATTCAGGTGACTCATATTTGCAGTGTCCCGGGGTCATGTGATCACCTTTTGCTACTTTCTGACAAGCAAAGTCAGTGGGGAAGCCGGATTCACTTAACAGCCATGTATTACTAACTTAACAACTGCAGTGATTCACTTAACAACTGTGGCAAGAAAGGTCGTAAAATGGCACAAAACTCACTTGACAAATGTCTTGCTTAGCAACAGAAATTTTGGGCTCAGTTGTGGTTATAAGTCAAGGACTACTTGTACATGCTTACTATACACAAGAATCTGATCTACTAACGGTCAAGGCAAATTGGCGCCAGATAAAGATCAACAGACTTCAAGAGAGGCTGGACTTGGGTCTCTTGTTGCAATGTAACAATTCCAAACTGATGATATGTTTGACCCCATTTTGTATCTTCTTCCACAGAACTTTATGCGTGGAAGCTGTGGCTTTTGCCTTTGCACAAATATTATGTTGTAAATTAAACCAAAAGTGAATATAAATCAAAATCTCTCCCTTGATTTCTGGGTGGTTTGCAGGTGTTCATCCTGGGTGCTCTGTCTCCCCTTTGTGTAATAATATCAGAGTTGAAAGGACTTTGACAACTTAAATGACACTTCCAAAATAAAAGAAAAAGAAAACCAGAAGTAGACCTTTGTGTAACGAAGCCTTTGAATTCAGTTACTGAGAGCAAGGTGCCTAGCTGTTGCAATTGGCTCTGGTTCATAATAAATATTCAAGCAAATATACCAATTCTGCCCACTTCTAAGTTAGAACAAAGATTTTATTTATTTATTTGGCATATAGCATCTACAGAGGTCATGCAATCACTGACATACAACACTAATAAAATGCAGTATCTACAAACACAAATATAAGTGTGTTTGTTTGTTTATGAAATTTATTTGCCGCTCATCTCGTATCCAACGACGCTGGGCAGCTCGCAGCATAGAAACATTAAGAGCATTAAAAAAAACCATTAAAATCAACAATCATAGAAACACAGCAGATAAAATCATTAACAGTTTAAATAGAGCATCAGCAAATATATATAGGACCTATATATAGGTCTACATTTAGGGTTGAGTGTGAATCTGTGCCTTGGCTCACTAGTCCACATTTCTAACTACATTCCAGCAGGATACTCTAATCTAGACCACGGGTGTCAAACTCGTGGCGTCACGTCGTCACGTGACGTTTCGTGACTTTTTCCCCCCTTCGCTAAACCGGGGGTGGGCGTGGCCAGCGCGTGATGCATCCGTCCCGCAGCTTGCAAGTTGGAAGAAACCGCTGGATGTTAAATGGAACAGTGAAGGTGCGCTATAATTTTTCTCTTTCCCACAACAATCTCTGTTGCCTTCTCCATCACCCAGTCATCCTTGATGGACCTTGCTGATGTCTTCACTGCTCCACCGCCTGCTGATCCGTGGGGCACTCAGCCTCCTCCTGCTGACCCTTGGGGTGGCGCTGCCACAGTTGTACCCGCAGCTCGTACGGACCCGTGGGGACCCCCTACTGCTGGAGCAGCCCCTGCAGGAGATCCATGGGGAACTTCCGCAGCACCTCCTGCACCCCCCTCGGACCCCTGGGGAGCCCCGCCAGTTGCCAGCGCTGACCCCTGGAAGGCCGAAGGTAAGATCCAAATCTGGGCAGGATCAGGTGTTTGAAACATTCTTCATCACCATTACTTTTTATTGATGATGTGTGGGGTTCCTCTTCTGAAAAGATCTTTTAAGAGGAAGGGGTGGGCAGCATGGGGTCCCATTGCATTTCATAAGACCTATGGAGGAGGCTGTTTATGACAGCTGTCTCCTCTGCTGCGAGCTGCTCGGTGGAGTGTAGAGAAAAGAGTGTGGAGCAGGGGTAGGCAACTATGGCAATCGTCCCAAAGGTGCTTTTTCAGGAGGCAACTGGACTGTCTTGTTTTTTCTTTTGAAGACGTTTCACTTCTCATCCAAGAAGCTTCTTCAGCTCTGACAGGATAGTGGGAAATGGAAGGATTTATATTCCTTGCAGACAGCTGGTCATTTGCATCCTTTTAGAGGGTCATTGAAGCACTTGGAGGTTTATCTGTGTCCTCAGGGTCACCTGAGTAGTGCTCCTGGTTCTAAAAGTTGACTTTTAGCTATACAATTTGGGATGAACACCCTTTGAATGGTGTGGGAGTAGGAATGGATTTCCAGAGGAAAAATTGCAGACTATAGAAACCAGGAGCACTACTCAGGTGACCTTGAGGACACAGATAAACCTCCAAGTGCTTCAACGACCCTCTAAAACGGGTCTAAAACGGGTGTCGGCAACCCACGGCTCCAGAGCCGCATGTGGCTCTTTGACCCCTCTCCTAATTTATGAAGCAGACTTGGAAGTTGCTTCTCCAATGTCTATAAAGTGGTTTTGCTAATGATCAATTGGCTTTGGCAGATTGCTTTGAGGCAAATTAAAGATTCAGAGTAACTACAAGTTAAACCATTCTGTTAAAATTCTCCCTCCTTCCCTCCCTCCCTCCCTCTTAGAGAGAGAGAGAGAGGGAGAAAGAGAGAGGGAGGGGGAGGGACTCATTTTCCACAGAAAACACCGGGAGCCACAAAACCTGGGTAGGCGTGGCTGGCGGGTCATGTGACTGGGTGGGAGTGACATTGAGTTTGTTTGTTTGTTTGTTTGTTTGCATTTCTATGCCGCCCAACTCCCAAAGGACTCTGCCCACCCAGGTTTTGTGGCCATGCCCACCCAGGTTTTGTGGCTCCCGGTGTTTTCTCTTCTGTGGGAAACTGGTCCAAATGGCTCTTCGAGTTTTTAAGGTTGCAGACTCCTGCTCTAAAAGGATGCAAATGCAAGGAATATAAATCCTTCCATTCCCCACTATCCTATCAGAGCTGAAGAAGCTTCTTGGATGAGAAGCGAAACGTCTTCAAAAGAAAAAAACAAGACAGTCCAGTTGCCTCCTGAAAATGCACCTTTGGGACAACCATAACCTGGATGACTGAGAATCTCCACAGACTTGTAATTATGGCAACTTTATGACCTGTGGACTTCAACTCCCAGAATTCCTGGCTGGCTCAGGAATTCTGGGAGTTGAAATCCACAGGTCGTAAAGTTGCCACACTTGCCCACCTCTGGTGTAGAGCCTAGAGCTGTGATAAAAAGAAAATGGGGGTATTAGAAACCATCCATTTTTTGGTGCTGTCGCCGCCTCCTGCTTCCTTTATCCCTTCCCAGCATGCAGCTTCCCACAGATTTCCTCCGTGTGAATTGACTCTTTGCAGATTGAGGAAGGCTGCCTGTCCCTTTTCAGTCACGAAGGGTGTAGAAAAAAACATTTCAACCAGGTCAGGTCAGCACGAGGCTAGGTGAGCCCTTCTTTTATGCTGCTTTCAGTCCTAGGATGAAGGACATCGTCGTCCCCAGAATTCCTCCTGGCTCTACAACTATAGTGTCTCTTGTTTTTAATGAAGACGTACCCTGGGGTTTGTCCTAAAAGCCAATTTCCACACACAGCTTCTTTATCCATTGGAAGAGAGAGGCCTTTGATGTGCAGAGCAGACCCTATTTAACCGAAGGTCCAGTTCTATTCTTAGCTTTCCTGCAGAAGGCTCTCGGCAGATAATCAATGTTTGTCCTTTTTTTGCACCCGAAATACCCCTTTTAAGGTGAGTAACCACAGCTATAGGCCATGTGGTCTCACCCTAGATTTGGGAAAAGGCATTACAGGTAGTCCTCAACTTACAGCCGGTTGCTTAATGACCCAGAGCTACTTACAACCCGTTTTTTTAAGTTATGACGGAGGAAATACCCTCTATACCACCTACCACCATGTCACGTGATCACATGGTCACGTGATCACATTTTGGGCATTTGGCAACTGGGTCATCCTTATGGCCGTTTGCAGCATCCCAGGGTGACTTGACTGCATTTTACAACATATTGTTGATAATTTCCAGCATTTACTTCCGGTTTCTGGCAAAAACAAAAAATGCCCATTGGAGAAAATGGATTCTCTTGATGACTGCCACCTTTGCTTTATGTCCGCCACAGAGAATGTCAAAAAATCAGGTCTAGTCACATGATACCTCTACAACTTACGACCATAATTCCAGGTTCAATTATGGTTGGTAGAATTTTTCCTAATAATTCCATAAATGACTTTTCTCTTTTTTTTTAGAGCAGGCTCATGCTGGATTAATTTTTTTTTTTAATCAAGCTGTCCACTGTGACCCCCCCCCCCAAGATCCTTTTCCTGGTCAGTCATTGCCTGTTCAGGCCTCTTTAACAAATATATTTTGTGCCAACACACATCCCTTTAATTTAATTACATTTACCTGCATTTGCTGTTTGAAAGCCCATTTGTCTCCAAAATGGGAATGCTTTGAAAACTCTTGATTTAACACCAAGCTCTGAACGGTTTGCTGTCATCAGCAAACAGAGCCACTTCAATGCTTAGCACACACACACACACCCCGTTTCAGATCATTGGAATATCAAATAAAAAGTGTTGGTCCCAGCACCTGTTGCTGGAGGGCAGATGCTTTGCACAACTGAAAATTGCCCATTTATTCTTACCACTTACTTCATTTTTTTTTAACCAGCTCCCAGTCCTTTAGTGTATCTACAGTCTTAACCCATGGCAGCTGATTTTGCTCAAGATCAGGGAGTCTCCAAATCTGTCAACTTGAAGACTTGTGGACTTCAATTCCCAGAATTCCTCAGCCAGAATCCCAAGAATTCTGGGAATTGAAGTCCACAAGTCTTCAAGTTGCCACATTGGAAGACTCCTGCTCAAAGATGCTCGGCAAGGGCTTTTTGAAAATCCAAGTACACAATATCTACTAGGTATCTTGTCCACATGCTTGTTCCCACCTTCCCAAAACTCCAGAAGGTTCAGGGGATCACTCACCTTTTGGAAGCCATGTTGGCTTATTTTCAATTACTGCTTTTTCTTTTCTGTGAGCCACTTCTAGTCAGGAGGCTGAGATAGATGCACCAATCAACCTATCTAACAAGGAAGGCCATTTCTTTTGCTTGAGTTAAACCTCTTTGCAGTTTGAAGGTCCTTCGCCAGTGGAAAGCATGTTCTGCCCGATTGTCATACAGAATGCAGAATAACAGTGTTAGAAGAGACCTCGAAGGTCTTCTAGTTCAAACCTCTGTCTGCCCAAGCAGGAGACCTAACACATTCTGGACAAATTTCCGTTCAGTCTCTTCTTAAAAGCTTCCAGTGACCGAGCATTATTTTGGCCATCTCACCCCTCAAAACCCTGCTGTGTTTTCCTTGTCCATTCGGATCTAAACACACCATATCACTGCGGGACAGGCTGTTCTCGAATTCCATCTCTGGCATGGTTCGTTTTCTTCCCAGGTAGGACTTCTGTGGTGGGGCCTACCACAGCAACACCCACAGACCCATGGTCATCCAGCATGGCTCCCACATCCCAAGGACAGCCTGCTCCTGATCCTTGGGCTCCAGCGTCCACTTTTTCAGATCCCTGGGGGAGCTCCCCTTCTAAGCCTAGCACCAACGGCATGGCAGGTAAGGATGAGTAGTAAGGGTTTGGGGACCAGGTGCCGGGAGAAAGGGAGGGGGAGGGGCCGGTGTTTCTCACTGGGTCAGCTGAAGGGGAAGGACTCCTAATTCAGGGCCTCTTCCTGCTCCCAGCTAATCCTTCTGCCCCATCCTCCCTCTTGTGCCCTCTTCCTCTCCCAGCTGCCAGAGGCTTTGAGCAGTTTGATGACAGGGACAGGGATGAATTCTCTGATTTTGACAGCCTGCGCCCAGCACTGCCCAAATCTGGAAGCAGCACAGGTCAGCCTTGCTTCCCCTCCCCCCTCAACTTCCCTTTCCTAGGCATGGTTCCTAATGCTCCACCCCAGTGTGTTTTTCAACCTTGGCAGCTTGAAGACTTGTGGACTTCAACTCCCAGAATTCCCCAGCCAGCCATGCATCTTCAGGTTTGCCATGCTTGAGAAACACAGCTCTAACCTCCTTTCCCTCTAACCTATCCAGGCCAATGGTTTGGGGACTAGATGACCTCTAGCTCCCCTGCATGGGGAGATAATTTGCATGCTCGTCCCTTTGATTCTCTCCCTCCCTATAATCTTGCTTGGACATTGGCTTTCCAAACTACATGTTCTTGCATGTAGTTCGAAAGAGATGGGGAAATAATTTAATAGTTTAATTAACAAAAAAAACAAACAAACCCTAACATCTGGGGAAGGGGGGGGTGTTGTTTGTGGTTTTGGGAATGAGGGCAAAATGATTGTGGACAGCCATAAACCAAGCACAATTCCTTACATGCCCAACGAACTGCCCTGTCTAACATGGAGTCCGCGTTTTCTGTCCATGTTCTCTGTGCTTCTGGATTTTTACTCCTCCCTCCCTCCCACCCCTCCTCTCTCTCTCATTTCTTGTTCCACAGGTGAACTGTCCCTCTTAGCAGGGGAGGTCCCTGTTTCTCAGGCTGGCAGTGGCAAGGACAGCCCCAATGCTTTCGATATGGCTGCCGTGGCTGGGTCACTGCCAGAGACCTGCAAGCCGATGCGTAAAACCCCCGAGTCGTTCCTGGGTCCCAACGCAGCCCTCGTTGATCTAGACTCTCTGGTCAGCAAACCTGCTGCTCTCTCCAGCAGCACCAAGGCTTCGAACCCCTTCCTCCCCCCTGGTAAGGGTTCGTATGCTTTGGGGTGTCGGGGGCGGGTTAGAGCAAATAAAGCGGCTCCTACTCATTGCTGTGCTCAAGGAGAATCAAACTTGGTTTGAGGGGTAGGAAATCGGTTCCGTTGCACTGATTTCACTGGGATAGAAATCAAAAGGAATCATCCTTGTCTGAATTAATTACAGATAGTCCTCGACTTACAACCACAATTGAGCCCAGAACCTATGTTGCTAAGTGAGAAATATGTTAAGTGAGTTTTGTCCCACTTTACAACTTTTTTTGTTAAGTGAATCACTGCAGTTGTTAAATTAGTAACATGATTTGTTAAGTGAATTTGGCTTCCTCATTGACTTTGCTTGCCAGAAGTTCGCAAAATGTGATCACATGATCCTGGGACACGGCAACCGTCATAAATATGAACAAATTGTCAAGCATTTGAATGTAAATCACGTGACCATGGGGATGCTGCAACGGTCGTAAGTGTGAAAAATGGTCATAAGTCACTTTTTTCAGTGCCGTTGTAACTTTGAACAGTCACTAAAGAAACTGTTGTAAGTTGAGGACTACCTGTATAAGCAACACTGAAATCGGACTAGCCAGTTTGGTCTAGTGCCGTGATGGCGAACCTATGGCACACGTGCCGGAAGTGGCACGCAGAGCCATCTCTCCGGGCACACGAGCCGTCGCCAGTTGCTCTTCTGGCATGCCGGCCAGCTGGTCTTCACATGCGCGGGAGCACCGGAAACTGGAAGAGCAGCCTCCCGATGCGTATGCGCATGCCAGAAAGATGATCTTCTGGTTTCCGGTGTGCACATGCGCACCGGCCAGCTGGTTTTTGCACACTCATGAGCTCCAGAAACCAGAAGACCAGGTGGCCAGTGTGCATGCACGTGCCGGAAATCGGAATATCATCTTCCCGGCGCACGCATGCGCACTGGCCTCCTGGTTTCCGGCACGTGCATGTGCACCAGCCAGCTGGTCTTTGCGTGCGCATGCACACCAGAAACCAGACCACCAGCTGGTCGGTGCACATGTGCGTGCCAAAAACTGGAAGATCATCTTCCCGGCGCGCGCATACGCACCGGGCAGCTGCTCTTCTGCTTTCTGGCATGCGCATGTGCCCCCATTTTGGTACTCGGTGCCGAAAAGGTTAGCCAACACTGGTCTAGTGGTTAAGGCACCAGGCTAGAAAGCAAGAGACTGTGAGTTCAAGTCTCGCCTTAGCCATGAAAGACAGTTGGGTAACTTTGGGCCAATCACTAGGCGACTTTGAATTATAGTCCCACCTTAGCCATGAAAGCCGGCTGTGTGACTTTGGACTCATGGTCACTCATGGTCTCTCAGCCCTACCCACCTCACAGGGATGTTGTTGTTGGGAAAATAGGAGGAAGGTGTGTTGGATATGTTCGCCACCTTGAGTTATTTGTAAAAATAATAAAGGCGGGATACAGATAAATAAAATTTAAATTCTTTTTTGAAACAGCTTTATCCCAACTTGACTGTCTGACAAAATGTTAATTAGCAAACCCCCATTGTTCTCAGCTGGCGTGAGAATTATGGGGTGTGATTGCCAAAAGTATTTCAGAGTAGTGGTTCAGGTTTTGACTGTGGAGGCCAAGATTCAAGTTCCCACTTCACTTTAGGGCTTACTGGATAACTGAGTCAGTCACGGTCTCTCAATCCAGCCTACCTCAAAGGGTTGCTTTGGCTATGAAATGAATGACTCCATGTGTGTCATCTTGAGCATCTAAAGCACGGGTGTCAAACCTGATTGCGTCACGTGATGTATCGCCGCGGTTTTTGCCTTTGCGGAGCTGGGGTGGGCGTGGCCTGCATGTGATGCCCATGGGCCGCTAGTTTAAACACCCCTGAAAAGGATCGGTAGGAAATAAAGGTTGTAAGAATAGAAAGGTAGAAATTTCTTTATCTGGATGGGTGCCCGTTTGGGGAAAACTATGTGAAGATTTATTCATAGAACAGAGTTTGCTGGCACTGAGAAGGTGGAACCTTCTAGAGCGGTGTTTCTCAAGCTTGGCAACAATGTGTGGACTTCAACTCCCAGAATACCCCAGCCAGCATGCTGGCTCAGGAATTCTGGGAGTTGAAGTCCACACATATTCTAGTTGCCAGGGTTGAGAAATACATTTCTAGAGGATGCATTAGAGCAGCGTTCCTCAGCCTTGGCAACTTGAAGACGTGTAGACTTCTGCCAGGGTTAAGCAACTACCCCAATAGCCAGACCTCTGGGGTTTTTAGGCCAGAAGGAGGCCCTCTGGGCTTCTCTGTAATGATCCTTTCTTTTCTGTCTTCTTGCCTGCTGCAGGTTCAGCTCCTGCCCCATCTGCCTCGGCCACCAATCCATTCCAGGCAGCGGCAGCCACCCCACTGTCACTCAATCAGCTCCGTGTCAGTCCAGTACTTCCGTTGTCCCAGGCAGCGCCACCAGCATTTCCTGCCACAGCTCCAATGGTCTCCGTATCCCCCATGGCTCCCGGGATGCCCTTAGCCTCCGTTTCCCCCATGGTGGCGGTGCAGCCCTTGGGGGCTGTTCCACCTCTGGGGCTCCCTGCTATGGGGCTGCCCCCTCAGAGCCTGCCCCCTGCCGGCGTTGTTCCCAGCAGCACTTCGGCCTCCACCCTGGGGAGCACCAACCCCTTTTTGCTATAACAGGGACCTTTGGCCCGGTGTTGACCACCCAAACATCCCCTTTTGCCCTGTGTTCCCCATTGGCAGTGGGGCCCCTCTGACGGCAGCCACCGAGCAGGGGCAACTGGATTGGGGTGGGAGGGAGGTGGAAGGAAAGGGAGGGACCCAAGTCCTTGCAGGCCCTCCACCCCCATGTTGGGAGGTCCGGAGAGTCTTTCCGCAAATTGGTTTCCCTTTTCTCCCCAGCCTGCTCTGCGGGGACCTGGAAGGATCCGTTTCTACTACCAAAGTCGAGGGAGCCACAGTGGCCACACCCAATGACTAATTCAATGGGGAGGAATCACAGAAACAGAACTGGGGGAAGGGGGGGCTCTTCCTTAAAAGTGATCTTCTCCCACTTCCTTTTTTTTTTTTTTTTTTTTTTTTTTTTTTTTTTTCCCTTTTTATGGTTAACTTCAAAATGAGTACCTATCTGGGAGGTAATGCCAGATTTGGAATATTAATTTTTTTGGGGGGAGTACCTATCTGGGAGGTAATGCCAGATTTGGAATATTGATATTCCTTTTTTTTTTTTTTTTTTTTTTTATTTTTTTTAATTTTTTTCTTTTTGTAATGTTTCCAGATTTGGAATATTGATATTCATTTTTTTTTTTTTTTGTTCATCAATCTCTGTCAATCTCTTCCTTTGTGAAAGGATAGAAGAAAGGGAAATTGCTAACTCCCTACCTCTGTGATGTTCCAGATGAAATTATTTGGGGAAATGAAGAGACAACCTTTAAAATTAATGGTTTTTTTTTTCCTTAGATACTCCCCTTCCTTCCCTTCTGAATGTTTGTTGCATCTTCTTCAACCTCCCTCTCTCCCCACAACCCCTTAGCTGGAACCACTTTTTCTGGTTTTTTGGGATCCCCCCCCTCGAGGAAGTAGGTGGGGGGGTAACAGGAACAATTGACACCTTAGAATACATCTCCCTCTGTTCTTAGGATCAAGAGAGATGCCACTAACTTAATGCCAGAGACCAGAAGTGGGTCGTGCTCCTAGGCCCCTACCCCTCCTACACCCACTTTCTGCAAACGTGGGACCCTGAAAGAATATCCTTTTGCAAGAAATGCAGGATCTTGCTAACGCATTGAGTGGGTCAACGGTGGGGAGGACCTTGAAACACTCCACGTAACCTACTGTGAAGGGGAATCTGGAAGCTGCTGAAGGCCGGGCGTTCTCAGATGCTAGAGAGCCTTTAAAGGCAAAACTTCCCACGCTGGACCACGACTAGACTTGAAGGGCTTTCTTGGCCCATGTCTTCGAAGGCCTGAAAGACGGAAGCCCCTGCTGGATTTTGGAACAGCAGGATCTAAAATTCTCTGTCCTGGTCTGCAGGCCACGGCCAACTCAACCAAGGAGACCGAGGAATCTACCGAAAACAGTGGGGCTTGGTGGCCAGCAGAGTTGAGAAGCTCTTCCTGCCTCTGGCCCAGTGGCCTTCCAGACACGGCCTGCGTGGCAGCGTCCTTCCGTGTCTTTGGGGGTTGGACACCCTGTGGCCCACCAGGAAAGTGCTGTTTCTCAGATGCACAGCCAGACAAGAGACCTCTACTTCAACCAGCGCAACTCCAAAAGAGCCTCGAGTCTTCTTCGGACTGGTGGGGGGAACGGAGGGAGGGACAGGAGATGTTGGGTGGTCACTTTTACCCCTTCTACAGCAGCAGCAGCAGCTTGTGGGGGAAGGGAGTCATGGCTGTGTGTGTTTGTGAGTGTGTGCGTATGTGCATATGTGTATGTGTTGCTGCTTTTCTAAATTCCTCCTTGATGCTGGGGAGGGGCACTCGTTAGCACCCAGGACAATCTGTTCGGCCTTTCTTTTCTCCCCCTCCAAATAAATTCTTGGAATGTGTTTCCTATGCCTCCCTGCGGCCCCCCCCCCATCATGCTGGGGTTGATTTCTTCCTCTCCCCCCCCCCAAATATCAGTATATTTGAATCATTGTGTCATTTGTTGGGGATGGGGAGTGATTTAGCTGTGTGTGACCCTCCCCCTTGGCTGAGTCCCCCTGCCTCCATTTCCCCCTCCCAGGTTCCTAACCGATTCTGGTATGCTTCAGAAAAAAAAAATGCTATTACTGAAATGTAATAAATGGAAATTCTTCTATGGCACCCAAAGGCTTTGGCCCCTTCGAGATTTTCTTTGTATGGAAAATGGCCGCGGAGGGAGCGTTGGGCTGCTTCGTTTAGCAATGGCAATAGCACTTATACAATGCTTCACAGTGCTTTACAGCCCTCTCTAAGCAGTTTACAGAGTCAGCATATTGCCTCATTTTACTGACCTCGAAAGGAGGGAAGGCTGAATCAACCTTGAGCCAGTGAGGATCAAACTGCTGGCAGTCGGCAGAGTTAGCCTGCAAAACTGCATTCTGACCACTGCGACTGGCCCTTCCCATCACAAGGCTTCCCTGGATGGCAGTCGGGAGTCCAGGAGATCTAGAGAACAGCCCAACTAAGCATGTTGTGTGTTTGACAAGCAGTGAGCCCCTCCTGAATGACTCTTCCCCTTTGTGTGCCTTACAAAATTCTTGGGTTTGGGGCGGGTGGAGGAAGCAAGGAAAGAGGCTGGTTAAGCCAAGGATGTGTGGCTGCACAAGTGATGATATAAAGTTGTCCTCTCCGTGCAAACAAAGCAGAAGCACAGCCTCCTTCCAAAAGAAAAAAAAATCTACAGATAGTCCTTGACTTATGACCGGGATTTGAAGTTCTGATGGTCATTATCCACCCACCCCTACAGACACATGACCGAACGTCAGGCGGTTGGGTTGCATTTATGGCCGCTTGCGGCCTCTCATGGCCACAGGACTGCCTTTTACAATGGCTTTGCCGAAAACTGGCACTCAGTTCTGGTTTTCGGCAAAACTATGCTCACAGCAAATCATTGCTTCACTTAATGACCATAGTGTTAGCTTAGCAACTGCCGCAAAAAAGATTGTAATATCAAAGTTGGTCATATGACCAACCTGTTTTACTAAGACCGTAATAAACAGGCTCCATGACTGTCATAAGGTGAGGGCTACCTGTATCCTGATTTAGGAGGACCAGCATGAAAGGTCTAATCCAGCGGTTCTCAACCTGTGGGTCGCGACCCCTTTGGGGGTCGAACGACCATTTCACAGGGGTCGCCGTGCGTGTTAGCCCGCCATCTTGGTGCCACCGTCACTGCAGGGGTGAAATGCTCCCGGTTCGGCCGTGCCTGCGGGTCGCCGGATAGCCGGTAGCGACAGAAGCGGGAGACTTCGCCCACCCGCCCGGACGCCGCCATTTGGGTTCTTTTACCCTCTGTGCATGCGCAGAACGCTTTGCGCATGCGCAGAGGGTAAAAGAACCCAAATGGCGGCGTCCAGGCGAAGTCTCCCGCTTCCGCTATCAGCTGTCCGGCGACCCGCAGGCAAGCCTGAACCGGGAGCATTTTGCCCCTGGTGCCATGCCCCCTTTGTCACCTCATCCTGCGCGGGGAGGGGGTCGTGGCGGGGGGGGTCACGGCATTAGAAAGGTTGAGAACCACTGGTCTAATCAAAGCAAAATATGCTTCCAGATGTCATGCAGACTGCCAGACAAGTTCTGGCAATTTTTTTATTGCTATTTCTGTTTGGGTTCCCCCCCCCCCACACACCCTTTTGGAAAAGCTTATTCCTGAAGATAAAGAGCATTGCAGAAATGCTCCTATTGCTGGCACCAAAATACACTTGGAATGATTGTTTAATAATAAGCTGATAGGGTTCATACAACATGCTAAACTATAAGCTATTATTTATAAATCTCCACGGATAAATTCATAGATTGCTCAAGGCCATAATGTGGCTTGAGGTTGCTCTGAATGAAACTCAACTACCACAAAAAGGTCATAAAACGGGTCTTTTCACGTGACCCGCTTCATGACCATAATAGACAGGGTCCATTTATGGTCATAAGATGAGGACTACCTGTATATGGTTTACTTGTATGCTATACAGGTAGTGCTGAACTTACAACAGTTCATATAGTGACCAGTTACAGCGGCATTGAAAAAAGTGACTTATGACAATTTTTCACACGACCACTGCAGCATCCTCATGGTCATGTGATCAAAATTCAGATGCTTGGTAACTGACTCATATTTATGATGGTTGCAGTGTCCTGGGGTCACGTAATCACCTTTTGCGACCTGAGAAGCAAAGTCAATGGGGAAGTCAAATTCACTTTACAAGTCTGTTATTAACAAGGTAAAGGGCAAAAGTCACTTAACAACTGTCTTGCTCAGTGACAGAAATTTGGGGCTTAATAATGGTCGTAAATCGGGGCATAGCTATATATATACTACATGGGCCAGCCATTATCAACCTAGTTACCTTCAGAGTGGCTTAGACCATTACCCATGGCTGGTAGAGCTGGCTGGGAATGACGAGTTGTATTTTCAGAGGGGTGAAATTCAGCAGGTTCTGGAGAACCGGTAGCGGAAATTTTGAGTAGTTCAGAGAACCGGCAAATACCACCTCTGGCTGGCCCCAGAGTGGGGTGGGAATGGAGATTTTTCAGTATCCTTCCCCTGCCATGCCCACCAAGCCACGCCCACAGATCCAGTAGGGAACAATTTAAATTTCACCCCTGCTGAAGTCTTTTCAAACTACCTGGAGATATGAAGCAATGAAAAGAACTTTGTTCACGCAGCATAGATCTTCGTCTTTGGTTATCTGATGTACTGTAGGAAGGTATCATGGTAGCCCTAAGATCCTCCTTAGCCAAGCATGTGTACATGATGATTGAAAGATTAAGTCCCTCTGTATTCTTGGCTCAATCTGCCCTTAATTAGTTTCCGATTCATGATTGAATTTTCCATCTGAAAATGTGTTGGTTCTCTGAGGCTGCCCTGACTTACGCACCAGTGTGAAGCTGCAGGTGGAAAAATGTTGCAGAGTGAGGAGAAATAATTCCACTTACTTTCCTACTGTAAACCGTTTAATTTTGGGCATCATTAGAAGCTAGGAGGGCTTGGGATGTTGAATTCTGGAGGACTGGGCTGGTTAAATTCTGGAGGACTGGGCATGTTGATTTCAGGGGGGCTTGGGTAGTCTGCTACTGGAGAAGTTAGGGCAGCCTCTTCTGATTTTTCTGAGCTTTCTGAAGTTTCTGAACTATCTTTACCATCATCTTCATTGTCTTTATCATCGTCATCTTCATCTTGTGATTCAGTTTCTTCTGATGTCTTTTTATGATAGCAGTACCTGCAGCGTGGAGGAATTGTGAGTGCAGCCTTAAACTGCTCCATTCTAGGCCATGAGTGAAATTGAACAGCAAAAGTACTGTCAGGTTTGTGGGCATGGTCCCATTCACATGCCCAAAAGTGCTACAGGTAGTCCTTGGGTTATGACCACTGGTTCAGCAGCCACTCAAAGTTAAGACAGTGGGGACTTGCAAGCAGTCCATGAAGTTGGGCCTGTTGCAGTGTCCCCAAGATCAAATACCATGATTCGGGCACTTGGCAACCACCCCGCAATTACAACATTTTGCACTGTCCTGTAGTTATGTAATCACCACTTGTGACTTTCCCTGCCAGCTTCCCTAAACAAAGTCAATGGAGAAGCTGCCAAGAAGTCTCAAGTTGCTCCCATTCCTGCCACTTTATTGCCTGCCTATGCTCTGTAGTGCCCACCCACTTCCCTGTGGGACTCACCCACACTCCATAGTACACCTCCCCATAGTCCTTGCAGTCATGTCAGGTCCTCGCTTAACAACCCATGTGATCCTGCGTTTTTGATGCTAAGCAGTGCAGTCAGGTGATGTCACACTTTATGACCGCATCGCTTCGTGATGAAAATTAGCACTTATAGCAATAGCACTTAGACTTATATACCGCTTCACAGTGCTTTACAGCCCTCTCTAAGCGGTTCACAGAGTCAGCATATTGCCCCCAACAATCTGGGTCCTCATTTCACCCACCTCGGAAGGATGGAAGGCTGAGTCAACCTTGAGCCGGTGAGATTTGAACCGCCGAACTGCAGCTAGCAGTCAGCTGAAGTAGCCTGCAGTGCTGCACTCTAACCACTGCGCCACCTCGGCTCATAAAAAATTCCAGTCCCAATTCCCATTGTAACTCAAGGACTACCTATATAAAATGGGCCTGCAATAAAAATGGTTTATCAAATTGTGGAAGTATTCAGATTTCATCAGACATTCATTGAACCCGTAGCTCACTCTCAAACATTAACTAGGCAATTCTAGTGCCTCATTTGCCCAGGCTCAGAGCAATTGGAATTCTGCATGAGTTTCTTCCAACTTCGCACCCAAGTGTAACATTCCCAACAGCTGGACGATGTCAAGTTGCAATAAACCGATTTACCCACATACACAATGCACAGAATGATAAGTAAGGGTGATTCCCCACCAGAATGGAGAATAGAGTCCAGATCTTGGTCTTTGCACATTAAGAAGGGTTCAAACCTCTGGGTTCAGAGAATGCAACAAAAGTTAAATCCTACAAAGAAAAATGGAAGGAACTGGGTATATTTATCCTTGAGGATATTTTTTTTGGGGGGGGGGGGGACAGATGAAATAAGATAGGGCTTTGGAAATACCTTGAAATGTATTACAGGAGAATGAAAATGAAATACTAAAGCTGTAAGAAAGCAAATTTCTGAATGTAGAGGGAAATGGCAAGAATGATTAATAATTGAATCTATTTCCCAGAGAGGTAATGTGCATCTCTTTGCTGGATTGTCCAAGCAAACATCTGTTCAAGATGCATTGATTTAATACCTGTGCTGAGCAATAAGGTTGGGTTCAATAGCCTAAAATGATCCTTCTAATTCTGCCATTATCTGATTCTGCAAATGCTAAGCAACTCACCACATCGCAACTCCCAGTACCCCCAGCAAGACCGTAATGGTTATCAACACGGCTGCAACAACATTGGGTCCTGCAGAAAAGGGAAATGCCAAAATAGAAACCTGGCATCATTCTATTAATATCTCTATGAAATAAATATATCTTTAGGACTTCAGTTTTTGAAGCTTTTCCAGTCAAGGAGCTCACTGTAGTATGGCCAAAGCGTTAACATTATGAAGATCGGTAGCTTTTCCTTACGTATTAGAACATGACAGGTTTCTTTATGGGAGATTTATGATCCTGCAGGCACAGTTTCTTGGCAGCAGGGGTGGGTTCTAACCTACCTCGCTGCCGGTTCGCTTCCTCCCATGCTGCGGGGGCGCGCCTCGGGGGCGCATGCCCAATAAAAAAAATTCCAAAAAAATAAAAATAAGCCGAAAACAAGATGGCGATGCATGCGCAGTGCCGGAAACTAGGCTTCTGCACATGCGCAGAAGAAAAAAAAATTTAAAAAAAGATGGCGGCACCCACGGACTGGCACCGACCGGATCGGTGACATCATCATGACGTCACCAGCAGGTCGCTACTGGTTCTGGCAAACCGGTCCGAACCGGTAGCAACCCACCTCTGCTTCGCAGGATTGCAGCCAGGTGAGGGACGGGGGGGGGGGATTTTCCACACATCGCCAAAAACAAGCAATAGCAGTAGCACTTAGACTTATATACTGCTTCAAAGTGCTTTACAGCCCTTTAAGTGGTTTTACAGAGTCAGCGTATTGCCCCCAACAATCTGAGTCCTCATTTTATCCACCTTGGAAGGATGAGTCAATCTTGAGCCTGGTGAGATTTGAACTGCCAAATTGCAGGCAGCTGGCAGTCAGCAGAAGTAGCCTGCAATGGAGTGGATGTGTTATTGAACCAATTTTCCTTCTTTTCTTAGAAGCGAGCAAGTGAAAGGGAAAGAGCTAAGTTAAGAGTCCCTTGATAAGGGGTCCAGAGTGAGTGAAATAATTCTATGTATTGGTGAGGGATGAAGGAGAAGCTTTGTTGTAATTTTTATGCTATTCCATTAAGGAGTATTTCTAGTTTTCCTCTCCATGTCTGTATTAATTCCACAGCAATGTTGTGAAATGGATGTAAGCTGAAGAGTGATCTAACTGAGGCTGCCTAACCAGGGGTGGGTTCTAACTTACCTCGCTGCCAGTTCGCTTCCTCCTGTGCCGCGTGGGTGCGCCTCGTGCAAAGCGTGCGCGCATGCGCAGTGCCAAAAAATCCGAAAAAATTCCCCCCGCAAAAAAGCCAAAAACAAGATGGCGACGCATGCGCAGTGCCGGAAACTCGGCTTCTGCGCATGCGCAGAAGCAAAAAAGAAAAACATATTATATTAAAAAAATACATAACTAAAATAAACCGGTTCAGGCGAACCGGTCCGAACCGGGAGGAACCCCACCTCTGTTGCCTAACTAGTTTAATAGCCTGATCTCTGTGTTATCTCAAAACTCTTAGGTTTTACCCTATAACCACAGAGACCAAAAACTCTGCGTTTTAAAGCAGCTTTTTTTATGAGTCACAAATAGGTCGATATATCTTCCCATTGCTGCTATTTCCCTCTTCATCGCAGAGAGGTTCTGAATTTATGGGTTTCTTAGAAGTCTAGCCCACCATGACTGGATCTCTGCATATTTTATATGTGCAGTTTGTTTCAGCAGAGGCAAAGAGAGATGGAGAAGTTAGGGAATAAGGGGAAAGAGATGGCAAAAGACGATCACCTGCGCATATTCTGAGGTCATAGCAGGAAGCCTTGAGGATTTGGCAGTTTCTGCATTGTGCCACTTCGTAAGGTCGAAACCGCGATTGGCCTGTGGAAGGGATGGAGGAGATGCTGTTAGATCGACCCTCCATATCCTGTGCAACATAAACACCTCAGCCAGACTTGCCCTATCTACAAGTAGAAGATTAAGTTAAACAATAATACAAGTCATGCTTTAGTGCAGGGGTCTCCAACCTTGGCAACTTTAAGCCTGGAGAACTTCAACGGTTTCTTAGAAGTCTAGCCCACCATGACTGGATCTCTGCATATTTTATATGTGCAGTTTGTTTCAGCAGAGGCAAAGAGAGATGGAGAAGTTAGGGAATAAGGGGAAAGAGATGGCAAAAGACGATCACCTGCGCATATTCTGAGGTCATAGCAGGAAGCCTTGAGGATTTGGCAGTTTCTGCATTGTGCCACTTCGTAAGGTCGAAACCGCGATTGGCCTGTGGAAGGGATGGAGGAGATGCTGTTAGATCGACCCTCCATATCCTGTGCAACATAAACACCTCAGCCAGACTTGCCCTATCTACAAGTAGAAGATTAAGTTAAACAATAATACAAGTCATGCTTTAGTGCAGGGGTCTCCAACCTTGGCAACTTTAAGCCTGGAGAACTTCAACTCCCAGAATTCCCCAGCCAGCTTTGCTGGCTGGGGAATTCTGGGAGTTGAAGTCCACCAGGCTTAAAGTTGCCAAGGTTGGAGACCCCTACTTTAGTGCACATGAAATGAGCACCCACCCTTTGCAAAGGGAAACAGTTATTATAATTTTTGAACTCCCGGAACCAGAGTTCCGGGATGAACAATCAGGTTCAAATCACAGGTGGCATGATTGAAACTTAAGCCATCCTAAATATTATTGGTTGGGGGGGGGGAACCCTAGTCTGCTATTACCAGTATATCTGAAATAATCCAAATCACATCCAAAGCTGATTATGTTTTAGGTCTAGATTTAATTATATTTAGAAATGATTTATTGAAATCAATGGGGTTTTACTGTAATTACGAACTGAAGCTTTGCTGATTGCAGTGGATTTGCTCGGGGTCTGCACCCATTCAGTGAATTTAATCAGCACATTATCCATTTTGCCTTTAGAAGTCCAGATTTAATTGACCCAGTCAATCTAGAATTGTTGTCCTGTGCCCTCTTTGAATCCTTGTCCCATTAATTTAAAATATTTTGGAGTACACTTCCCTTTCTCTGTTGTATTGGACACTAGAAGGCCAAGTGGATGGTAGCCATAACTTGATCACAAACCTTAAATGGCTGGGGCAGCCATTTCTGGTCCTTTGCCCCTCTTTTTTGAGTGTTCTAGAAATTGAATTACCAGTAGGTGCATTCCTTGAAAGATTCAGACATCCATTTTGCCAAATTTTAGGGGGGGTGGGGGAGAAAAGAAAATTGTGCTGCTGTTATTTACAGATTTGCTGACAAATTTCAACTCTAGAGACTGTGAATAAAGAGGTGGTGAACAGGATATAGACCTACCTGGCTTAAGTGCTCAGCCTGTATAGACATCACTACATTTGTAAAATGTCTCCATAAGTCTGGGATATTAGTTCCCTTAATTCTCAACTCCTACGAGGACTTACGTGAATTGTCCAACGCTTTTGGAAATATTGGGGGGGGGGACGACACTGTTAGGTTTATTTCAAATAAGAATTCTGCTTTTTCCCCAGAGTGTAGAGAGTGAACAATTTTTGATTCTCCACTAATGGGATTTCAGCCCCATCAGGATGGCTGCTGGAGAGATTGCCCTGTCCTGCTCTGTAGAGTAGAGAGTTCATTTTGCAGTTAGGAGGAACCAATGTACCCCACCGTTAGATTCACACACAGGATCGTGGAGAATTTCTTTTGAAACAGGGTTTCTTGGGCCAGAAGGATGTATGTCTGGCCTGTTTAGGCAGATGGACTCACCACAGGAAAAACTGCAGACTGTGAAGACATAAAATGGAGAGAAGGGATGAGCATCAGAGAATGAATTCCAGCAAATTTCTTTCACTCCTGGTCATACATTCAGTATCCTATCCAAAAAGTTATTCCCCAGCCCACATCTTAAGTTGTCTCTGTTGGCATGTTCCATTGCTCTAAATCGGTATTTCTCAACCTTATCAACTATAAGATGTGTGGAGTGCAACTCCCAGAATTCCCCAGCCAGCATAGCTGGCTGGGGAATTCTGGGAGTTGAAGTCCACACATCTTAAAATGGCCAAGGTTGAGAAACACTGCACGAAATAGTCTGCTGCCAACTTTTCTAGCCATCACCTATGCTGCTGCTATTTTAATTTTCCTGAACAACTGGCTTTGTATTAATTGTTCTAGCCAGACTCTGGAAACATAGAAAAAGGCTGTTTCACAAGTTATGTACAAGGTATGTGGCTTCTTGATTCGGAGAAGGAAGTTGTTAATGAAAAAATTAAATCAACTTCCTTAAGGCAAATATTGTTTCTTGAATCCTATTCATTCCTCCAGAAGGATCTTTTTCTGTTCTGAAACAGAACAGTGAGGTAAAGTATTTCTCTGGTTCTAATGTCTAATTTGGTCTTTTCAGGGAATGGAGGGACTTTTTAAATTAGCTTAATTGTATCCTAAGAAACATTAGGTTCTTCTGTGCAGTGGCTACTTATCCCGATTTAAAAAGGACAATTCAATTTTTTGAAGGGTTGATCAACTCAAGTCCAATGTAAACATTAACAAGAAAAAAAAAACCTTGGAAGCTTCAAACATTTCCCTTCATCTGCTCATAAAGTCAGTCAAAACTGGCCAGAAAAGTGACTCTTCTATTCCCAAACAGCTACTTTTGAGGTCAGACACATTTTTTGTATTGTTGGGAATCACAACTGGAAAAGCTCTAGGACAGCGGTTCTCAACCTGTGGGTCGCGACCCCTTTGGGGGTCGAACGACCATTTCACAGGGGTCGCCGCGCGCGTTAGCCCGCCATGTTGGTGCCACCGTCACTGCAGGGGTAAAAAGGTCCCGGTTCGGCCGTGCCTGCGGGTCGCCATCAGCTGGTAGCCCGGACGCCGCCATTTGGGTTCTTCTACCCTCTGCGCATGCGCAGAATGCTTTGCGCATGCGCAGAGGGTAAAAGAACCCAAATAGTGGCATCCGGGTGGGTGGGCGGCGCCTCGCGCTACCTTGGTGACCGGCTCTACGGTGACCGACAGGTACGAGCGAACCAGGAGCATTTCATCCCTGCTCATTCCCCAGGTGTGCCTTGTGAACGGAGGGGGGAAAACTCTGTAAGGCTATCAGATCTGAGCTGCCACATTCCAAATGGCCACTACATGGCAGCAGAAAGACCACATTGCTGCCATTTATTATTGTTGTTTTTTTAATCATGTTGGTATTCAAATGAATAAAAACCACAAGTACATATAATAACAGTAGAAGTCCAGGATCCAATCTGAGTCGGTCACCGGGACCACGAAGCTTTTGGACTCATGCTGAAGCCCATTCTCAGGGAACTTCTCTAAAAGCAAATGCCTATGGAGATTCTCAGTCATCCAGGTCATGGTTGTCCCAAATGTTAAATATTCAGAGTCAGTTAAAAAAGGTGTCAATCAGGTCTGCCATTCCGGTGGGAAAATAAGCCAATCTGATTGGAGGAACAGTCTGGCAGCTCCCTATAAAAGAGGAAGCTGCCAGACAAGCCGGCTGCTGGATTTGTACATAGTTGCTGAATAAAGAGCTGTTGTCACTGAAGCCTAAGTCCAGTCTCTTCCGTTCACCCTATCTAACACTGGCGATGAAGGTGTGATTGGAAGACGACTGAGACAAAAAGAGCTGACAACTAAATCCAGCCAGTCCCAGATGGAGCTAACGAACGCCGGGATCAGCAGCCATTTTTGAGCGGCAAATTCGAACCCTCATTGGCCTGTTAATATGACATCTTTCGTCCCTCCAGCTCCATACGATCCAGCCAAAGAGCACTGGGACTCGTATATCACTCGTTTTGAGTGCTTCATGGAGGCAAACAATCTCCTAGGTCTATCGGACAACAGGAAGAGGACTCTCTTCCTCAGCCATTGCGGCCCTGAGGTATTCGATATGGCAACATCACTCTCCGCGCCAGCCACCGTACAATTGGTACCATGGCCGGTATTACAGAACACCCTGAAGACGCACTATGCTCCAATGCCATCCAAGGTCGTGATGCGACACAAATTCCATCGGCAGTATCAAAAAGATGGGGAGACCGTCAACCAGTACGTCACCGCCCTTCAAAAGGCAGCGATGTACTGTGGGTTCAGAGACCTGGATGAGGTTTTGCTCGACCAGCTCATCTGCAGAGTGAGGGACCTCCACCTTCAACAGTGGTTATTAGCCAAGCCAAACCTCACTCTGGAGGCGGCATTAGACGAGGCAAGAGTGATGGAATCGTCCAACAGATCAGCTGAAACCCTCCAGAAGCACGGCACTCCACCCACGGGGCGCAGAACTGTCAATGTGCATCAAGGAAACACCAAACGCGAAGACTTAGATGTCAGCGAGGAAGAAGTATACCGACTTCGCTCAGAACAAAGAAAAGTAACCCCTGACGCCGAGGAAAAGCAACACTTTTGTGCCGGCTGTGGGGGGAAACATTCAAGAGCAGTCTGCCACTATAAGGACACCATATGCCGGAGGTGCAACCGAAAAGGGCACCTGGCAAGGGTTTGCTGAGCCAGCCAACCAGCATCATATCGGGCGTGACCGCCAGCCAGAAACCCAGAGGCCATCCAAACGTGAGCCCTGGAAACCCCAGCGAAGAAACGAACATCAGGAGGCTCCAGAAGCATACCAGATGAGGATCGGGCAAGCCAGCACCCCCCACAATAAGAAACTGCACGTGACAATCCGCATCGAAGGATCTCCATGCGACATGGAGGTAGACATGGGGTCATCAGTAATTATCATTTCCTGGGCTACCCTAAAACAAGCAGTTCCAAGCCTTAAACAGAGCCACCTGAAGCACCAACGGCTGAAACTGAGAAACTACCAGGAAAACCACATCCCTGTCCTGGGATGCGGAACATTCAGAGTGCAATTCAAAAACTTTGATGGGTGACTATCACTAAGGCACCCTGCCAAGCCTGCTCAGCATGGATTGGTTCCAGTCCTTTGGCATGGGAGTGACCGGCATCAATGCCATCGTGAATGACAGCGCAGATGACCTGATCAGAGAGTTCCAGGACATTTTTAGCGGAGACCTGGGCAAGTATGTGGGAACGCCTATATCCTTTAATTTAGACTCAAAGATTGCCCCAATTAGGATGAAACCCCGGAGGGTCCCCTTCGCCCTCCGGCCTAAAATAGATAAAGAATTGGACAAATTAATTGGCCAGGGGGTTCTGGAACCCATTGACCATGCCAAATGGGAAACCCCTATCGTAACGCCAATCAAATCTGATGGCTCTGTCCACATATGCATGGACTACAAATGTACCCTTAATAAAGCAAAGTGCTTATCCTGTCCCAATTGTGCAGCATTTACTGCACTCCCTGGGCCCGGGTAAGATTTTTGTCAAACTCGACCTAGCACAGACATACCAGCAATTGCCAGTAGATGACGCTACGGCAGAGGCCCAAACCATTGTAACCCATAGAGGCGCTTTCAAATGCCGCCAGTTACAATTCGGAGTCAGCGTGGCACCGGGACTTTTTCAGAATGTCATGGACAGATTATTGCAAAAGATCCCTGGGGTGGTGCCCTATTTCAATGACGTCCTAATAACTGCAATTGATAAGCGGCAGCTCCTAGACCGCCTAAGAGATGTCCTAACCAGGTTTAGGTAAGCGGGCCTCCAAGTAAAAAGGGACAAGTGTCAAATTGCCATGCCTGAGGTCGAGTTTCTAGGGTACCGGGTCGACGGGGCCAGAACTCACCCCACAAACAGCAAAATTAAGGCAATTCAAGACGCCCCCACACCATGCAACCAGACCGAACTGCAAGCCTTCCTGGGTTTTACTAAATTTCTATAGCATTTTCCTAAAGCAAAAGGCGACGGTTGCGGAACCACTGCACGGAAGGGAAGAAGGCGAAGTGGACCTGGGGCCGGACTGAAGCCACAGCATTTGCCGCAGTAAAAAAACTGATGACAGCAGACAGCCTATTGATCCAATACAATGAAACCCTCCCCATAGTGTTGACGTGCGATGCCTCCCCGTTTGGCATGGGGGCAGTCCTCAGCCACCGACTACCCAATGGCACCGAGGCCCTGGTCGCCTTCTATTTCAGGACTCTGTCTGGGGCAGAGAGGAATTATAGCCAGTTGGATAGGGAAGCTCTGGCTGCAGTGGCCGGGGTCAAAAGATTTCATGAGTACCTGTATGGTCAGGATTTTGAACTCATCACCGACTATAAACCGCTGTTGGGACTTTTGGCTGGGGACCGCCACACCCCTATTTCCTTGTCACCACGAATGAACCGTTGGTCAATTTTTCTGGCGGCATACAGCTATAAACTCACCCACCATCCCAGAAAGACCATGGGACACATGGATGCACTTAGCAGATTCCCGCTGCCGGAACTCCTGCAAGACCCAACCCCTGGCATCCCAGTCCTACTAATTGACTGCCTAGACTCCGGGCCGGTAACCTCAGTTGAGATAGCCAGGCACTCTGCCAAAGACAATACTTTTGTAAAACTGGGTGTGGAGGGGGTGGCCCAAAGGGCCCGTTGGGGAGGAATTTAAACCGTTTATTGTAAAACAGCATGAAATATCTGCTCAAAGGGGATGTTTGTTGTGGGATGACCGAGTGATTGTTCCGCTTAAATTAAGGATACCTGTCTTAGAGGCACTGCATGTAGGGCATCCGGGGATTGTCAGGATGAAAGCGTTGGCCAGAAGTTATGTCTGGTGGCCAAATATGGACAGGGAGATCATGGAGTGGGTCGCCACCTGCACCCTGTGCCAGGAATCCCAACCAGCCCCACCTGTAGCATCAGTAAATGAATGGGAAAAACCAAAAGTCCCCTGGTCTAGGGTGCATATCGATTTTGCTGGCCCCATGCACGGCCAAACTTTTCTAATTATAGTGGACGCATACTCGAAATGGCTCGAGGTCATCCTCATGGGCACAACAACGGCAGAAGTGGTCATCAAGGTGCTATGGAGACTGTTCTCCACGCATGGCCTGCCCGATGTCTTGGTTTCAGATAACGGGCCCCAATTTACGGCTGTCCAGTTCGAGACCTTCCTAGCAGAGCAGGGAATTAGGCATGCCCTGATCACACCATTTCATTCCGCCAGCAATGATCAAGCGGAAAGAATGGTGTGATCCGCAAAAGAAGCCCTTTCCAGAATGGGCCCAGGTGATTGGCAAACTCACATAGATAAATTTCTCCTAGTCCAACACATCACCCCTAGCGCCACCACGGGAAGAAGCCCCACCGAGCTTCTAATGGGTCGCTGGCTAAGGTCCCTCTTGGACTGGCTACACCCTAACTATTCTGCCAAAACACCAACTGATTCGACCAGCCAAACGCCCTTCCGTCGGCGCCTGTGCATTCGAGGGCCGCCCGTGCGTCGCACCATCCCCGGGTACTCGTATGTGGACAGATAGAGGAGCGGTGTCTCAGTTCCTAAGACCATTGGAAATATGTGTTTTCCGATGGTCTTAGGCAACCCCTGTGAAAGGGTCATTCGACCCCCAAAGGGGTCGCGACCCACAGGTTGAGAACCGCTGTCCTAGTCCAACACATCACCTCTAGCGCCACCACAGGAAGAAGCTGTGAACTTCTAATGGGTCACTGACTAAGGTCTATCTTAGACCGGCTGCACCCTAACTATTTGGCCGACATACCAACTGATTCGTCCAGCCAAACCCGGTTGTTTATCATAGGAGACCGAGTATACGCCCATAACTACGCTGGTGGAGTTTTCTGGATTCCTGGCAAAATAATTGGAATCACCGGCCCGCACTCATACCGGGTGGAACTAGAGGATGGCAGGCAATGGAGAAGGCACATAAACCAACTCCAAGGTCGTTTAGGGCACTGCACCACTAGGCAACCAGAAATAGAATCTAAAAACAACAACCTAAAACCCACAGACACTAAACAAACACACACTCCCTCCACAGCATACTCAAGCCCGTAGGAACCGGATCACGTACCTGTAGAGCCAAGCATCCAGCGATGGTCTCCGGGTGAAGAAGACCCAGAAGCCACCATGCCCCAAAACTTCCAGGCAAATCCAGTGGAAGACCTAAGGGTGGCAGCAGACCCAACTGAACGGTCCACCACCATCACACCAACTGAACTGCGCAGGTCTGAAAGAGCCCATAGGCGCCCCGCCTACTTACGGGATTATGTTAGCTAAGGGTTTTCTGGTTGGGCAAAGTCCATACACAGAGGGGAGGGGTGTTAAATATTCAGAGTCAGTTAAAAAAGGTGTCAATCAGGTCCACCATTCTGGCAGGAAAATAAGCCAACCTGATTGGAGGAGCAGTCTGGCAGCTCCCTATAAAAGGGGAAGCTGCCAGACAAGCCGGCTGCTGGATTTGTACATAGTTGCTGAATAAAGAGCTGTTGTCACTGAAGCCTGAGTCCAGTCTCTTCTGTTCGCCCTATCTAACACCAAATGTGCTTTTTTCAAGAGGCAACTGGTATTTTGATTTTTCTTTGAAGACGTTTCGCTTCTCATCCAAGAAGCTTCTTCAGCTCTGACTGGATGGTGGGGAATGGAAGGATTTATACTCCTTGCAGACAGCTGGTCATTTGAATTCTTTTAGTGAGTCATTAAGGTCACCTGGAGGTTTATCTGTGTCATCAGGGTCACCTGAGTGGTGCAAATGGGTGTGGAGCTGCCTTCAAACTGTTGAAAGGACGGTGTTGTAGACTGGAGGTAGATGGTGTCGTATCCCTCCCCCTCTGTTGAGAGAGGGCTGTTGAACAGCCTTCAAAGAAAAACCCAGAAAGTGCAGTTGCCTCTTGAAAAAAGCACCTTTGGGATTCTCTAAAAGCAACACACAACCAAGGACCACATAAACAGTACGCATAGAACAGCCCAGTGCACACATTCTGGAGAGAGAGAAGTTCCCTGAGGATCAAGGATAAGTTATAACTTACCTCGCTGCCGGTTCGCTTCCTCCCGTGCCACGTGGCCGCGCCTCGTGGGCACGTGCGTGCTTTGCGTGCACGCGCATGCGCAATGCAAAATAATAATTTTTTTTTTAAAAGCCGAAAACAAGATGGTGACACATGCGCAGTGCCGGAAACTCAGCTTCTGCGCATGCGCAGAAGAAATTAAAAAAATAATTTTTTTTAAAAAAAAAGATGGCGGTGTCCACAGACCGGCATCGACTGAACCGGATCCGCGACGTCATCGTGATGTCACCAGCGGGTCGCTACCGGTTCGGGTGAACTGGTCCGAACCGGGAGGAACCCACCTCTGCTGAGGATGGGCTCCAACACAAGTCTGAAAGCTTGGAAAAATAAATCTCTGGTCCCAGTGACCAACTTAGATTGGATCCTGCAACATTATCCTGGGACAGAAGACCAACACAACCACGGAATTAAAAGCCATTCTGTTTATTGATAAACATCCTATTGAGAAGGTGATAACCTTAGAGCCATAGATAATTCCTCCAGAACTGCAAACTATTATTTGTTTGTTTGCTTATACCTTGCCTTTATTTTTATAAATAACCCATAGCAGCAAACATAACCAATAATCATTTATCCTGGTTTCCTCACAATAACAACCCTGTGAGGTGAGTTGGTCTGAGAGAGAGTGACTGGCATTCTAGTCCTGCCTTAACCACTAGACCAGGGGTCACCAACCTTTCGGACCTCAGGGACCACTAAATTCATACTTTTAAATCATGTGGACCACTAATATGATCTGCCTAATGACCGGGTGGGCGTGGCTAGGTGGTCATGTGACTGGGTGGGCACGGCCAACTCGATGTCACTCATGTCGAGGGGTGCCTCGCCGGCCTCTACTCGCCCCTCCCCTGCCAGCCACTCCTTGCCTCCCTGCCCTCCTTAGGGCCCCAACAGGAAACAGTTGTTGGAGCTAAGCAGCCATCGTGAGAAAGAGTTGGCAAAACAGCGGGCTCAGTTCAAATTGGATCTAACAGAGAAGGAGGCTCAGCAGAAGCACCTCACTGAGGACTACGAGCATAGGCTTTCCAAGCATAGGGAAGACCTGTGGGAGTGCAAGGCCAGGTACCGGCGCCTGGAGGCTCAGCGGGCTGAGATGGTCAGCCAGGTCCAGGCCATGATGCAGTCCCACTGGGACGAGGCCCTCCGGCTCTTCGCCACCAGCGGCGCTTCCCTCCAGCCTTCGCCCAAAGCCCCGCACCAGGAGGCCGAAGGCCCCAAGTCATAATTTCTCCCCACCCTCCGACCCGCACAAAAAGACACCGAAGGGGGAGACTCTCTGCAGCAACACAAACGTTCATTGCACATATCCGGCCCAGGGGCCGTAATTTGAGGACCCCTGATTTAGTGCAACATAAAAAATGCAAATAATTTTTCTACGGACCACCAAAATTTTCTCACGGACCACCAGTGGCCCACAGACCACCAGTTGGTGACCGCTGCACTAGACCAAACTGGCTCTCATCAAACTACACTGGAATTTCAAATGCAGTAATTACATCTGGACTAACTCTGCTGAGTAACAAGATCTTCAGTTGAGCATCCTACCAAGAAGCACAAACACAAATGTTTTAATTCCTCAAAAGCTTTAAAAACAAATTTTCCTCAGAGCTGAGTTGATGCAAAGAACGGGTATCATAAGGGATCTGTTTTATCCATCTTGCAGTCATCTGTATTCTCGAAGGCTAGATCTTGTAGCTTGACTAATGTTTTAAAAAACCTGTTCTTCACAAGATGATAGCTTTGTATTAGAAGGATCAATGATCTGGCTCAGCATGTGACTGCTTTCTGAATGAACAGAAATGGAAGAATTTGTGAGAAGGAAACAGAAAAGGCACCTACTTTCCTTCACAAAAAGATCAGATGCTTCTTCCAAACGCTTGATAAAGTCTGCTTTTTCCAACTCTGCCTCCTTCATCAGGACTTCATGATCTTTTGGTAAAAAGAAGGGAGACAACAGAGGCCAAGACTTTTGAGATATAGAGGAAGGAGCAGCTGCTTCAGGCTGTGGGAACGTAGTGCAAACAATGGATAAATCAAGTATTCTACAAGAGTTTATTACAATTTCTTGAAAGGACAATTGGATTTTTCATTAATAAATTACCTGTAATAGGAGGCAATTAATGAATGTTTTGCTTAGATTAACCAAGAGTAGTGGTTGGAATTTGATCACTCCTGATCTACAATATCTAAAATTCTAACTGGAATGAGAATTCAGTGGAATTCTTAATTGCATTGGTTTGTTATTACCATATTTTTCAGAGTATAAGACGCACCTTAGTTTTTGGGGAGGAAAATAGGGGGGAAAATCTGCCTACCAGGTATTCATCTGGCTAGCGTCCTTAGTCTGGTCAGCTTCAGCACATTATTCTATCCCCTGGTTAGGGTTTTAAAAAACCTTCTTCAGAGGGAGTAGCAATGAAAAAAGCCTGCAAAGACTTAGGGCTGGAAAAAACCCTTCGGAGGGAGTAGCAATGAAAAAAACAGGCAAAGGGAAGATTGCTTAGCTAGCAAAGCACGGAAGATCGGAAGATCGCTTCACTCTTAGCACCTCGTTAGGGCTGGAAAAAAAGCTTTGAAAAAGCTACATTCGGAGTATAAGACGCACCCAAATTTTCAGCTTCTTTTAGGGGGGAAAAAGGTGCGTCTTATACTCTGAAAAATACGGTAATACAATTCTTAATTGTCCCAAAGGTGCTTTTTCAGGAGGCAACTGGACTTTCTTGTTTTTTCTTTTGAAGACGTTTAGCTTCTCATCCAAGAAGCTTCTTCAGCTCTGACAGGATAGTGGGGAATGGAAATATTTATATCCCTTGCAGACAGCTGGTCATCTGCATCCGTTTAGGGAGTCTTTGAAGCACTTGGAGGTTTATCGTTGTCCTCAAGGTCACCTGAGTAGTGCTCCTGGTTCTAAAAGTTGACTTTAGCTATACAATTTGCGTGAACACCCTTTGAATGGTGTGGGAGTAGGAATGGATTTCCAGAGGAAATAATTGCAGACTACAGGAGCACTACTCAGTTTTTCAACCTTGGCAACTGTAATATGTGTCGACTTCAACTCCCAGAATTCCCCAGCCAGCCATGTGTTAGGAGATACTATAATAGCATGAGATCACAAGCAATTTGTAGAAGGAAAAGGGTAATTCAGTTCCTACTTTTTTGACTTTTCTGTATAATTAGTTCGAGATGATGAAAGAGATTGCCAGCTTCCCGTTCCATATGTTCTCGTTCTGCGGACAGAGAGAGACACACAAAATGATGTTTGTGGAAACTTGCTTTATCAGATCTTCCAAGAGCACCCTTCCACTCTGTCAAAAGTGACCAGGATTAACTTAGAGCTTATCCTACTACATCAGGAGTCTTCAACCTTGGCAACTTTAAAACTTGTGGACTTCCATTTCCAGAATTCCTCAGCCAGTTTTGCTGGCTGAGGAATTCTGGGAGTTGAAGTCCACAGGTCTTAAAGTTGCCAAGGTTGGAGACCCCTGTACTACATGATGGAGCATTTTCCAATTTAACACTCTTAAAAAATACTAGGATTGCAATGCCTACTAGTATTCTCAGCCAGCATGGCCGAACACATTAGAGGATGCCAAATTGATGAAGGTCATTCAGCTTATTCACTCATGCTACACCCAGAACTAAACTAACACAAACATACTTTGCATCCATGTAGGACTATATATTTAACGGAAAGATCTTTTTCTGTTTTTATTTTGTCTGAAAAGGGTCCCTGTTTTCTCAACCATTGCAGAGTTTTTAATATTTTCTATGACACACCCAGATCATCTGAGGCACATGAAAAGCTTTGGGGTGTTTGTTTTGTTTTTTTGCCAATTTCAAAGAATGCATTTTGGAACATCTGGAATATGCAAAAGCAATGTTCCTCATGAAGCATTCCCTGCCTGAGTCCTCAATTGGAGAGAATTAGCAAACAGATTTTATGTTACACTTTTAAAAATGAATATTTGTTCTTTTTTTTTTCAAGTCATGCACATATTTAATAAAATCGCCAATAATTTTCTCTATCTAGAATTCTCTGTCTAGAATTCCTGATTGGCTGGAAATCTTACACAGATAGTCCTTGACTTATGATCACAAATTGAGCCCAAAATTTCTGTTGCTAAGTGAGACATTTGTTAAATGAATTTTGCCCCACTTAACAAACTTTCTTGCCACAGTTGTTAAGTGAATCACTGCAGCTGTTAAATTAATAACACGGTTGTTAAGTGAATCTGGCTTCCCCATTGACTTTGCTTGTCAGGAGGTCACAAAAGGTGATCACATGACCCTGGGACACTGAAACTGTCATAAATATGAGTCAGTTGCCAAGCATCCAAATTTTGATCACATGACATGGGGATGCTGTAACGATTATAAGTGTGAAAAATGGTCATAAGTCACTGTTTTCAGTGCTGTCGTAACTTTGAACAGTCACTAAGTGAACTGTTGTAAGTCAAGGACTACCTGTATAAACTAGCTTGCTATGATGTGGCAGTTTTTGCTGGACGACATCTTCAATGTTTTTAGTATCTGTGCTGTACTATGTAATCCTGATTCTTTCTGTATGTAGATGTACAGGTATTTTATACATAATCATCTATAGTAATTCTGGCGCACGTAATATGTTCTGTTAATACATTTTGTTCAGGTTTAGTAAGTCACAACTAAGACCTGACGTTAATTTGTCTAATCCAACGACATTTTAACATTTAGAGACAACTCTAAATTTTCGTTAGATGGTAACTACTGTGAACAGCCTATATTTTGATGCATTTCTCCTAAACAACAATAATCCAACAAGCTGAATTTGTGAAAAATGCAAAACTGCTTTCTGAAACATTAAAATGTTATTATTTTCTTATCTTTTCTTATCATTGATGTTTTAAAAGAGCTAATTTTCCAAAACACATTTTTAACTCTAGCAGATTTTCTTCATCCTTAATTTCTATATTACAACCACTCAATGAAATCATTAAAATGTTCAAACTACTGGGGTAGTTTTGTTGATAGTTACAGTTTTATAACTATTATATAGTTACAGATATTATAGTTTTGAGCTGAAATAAAGACTGATCATTCATTCATTCATTCATTCATTCATTCATTCATTCATTCATTCATTCATTCATTCATTCATTCATATGTATAGGTGTTTGTGTTCTTTAAGAGCACTTTTTTCAGCTTCTAGGCTTTCTCTTTCAGCCTCTAGCACAAAACAGACATCAAAACCAGAGTCTGTGTCTCAGCTAGGCACGGTCTGTGATTCAGAAATGGGCATTTCACACTCATCAGAAGTTCCTATCAGAGGCAACCCTGCTCAGTTCTTCTCCTAATTTTATATACCCAAATATCCACTGCCATACGAAGCAAGCTCTTTAACATTTCCCAGGAAAAGTGTCCCCAGCTGATCAGAGGCTGCTGAATCCTTTTGCAGCAGCAAGTTAGCATCGTAAATAAAATATGCAGCAGCATCTGGCCAGCAACGGAGGCAGGTACCAGCCAGTTTCACGGGGACAGCCCATAGAAGTAATCCAAGCAGAGAGGCTGTAGCCATGAGAACCAGAAATCAAAAATAGCACTTCCTGTGCCAAGATGACATCAGCAATGGCTTATGCAGCATCGAACATCACTTCCTGTTCTATTCCTAGCATCACAAATGCTCATACCCACTGCCTAGTGATTTGTTCTTTCTCCTTGGCAACGTTTCCCTGGGTCATGGAGGTAGACTTTCTCCTGCGATTGCAGACTTCAGGAAAGAGGTTGCCTTGGTTACAGTTTACAGTCCTGTAAACTGTTGGCCATGTCATGGTGCTCCAGGTTCTGCTGGCTTTCTTCTTTTGGCTTTTATCCTTCCAGGGGGTGGGCAGCTGCCTTCAGTGTGACCCCCATTTCTTGAAATGGGTGTTGTCTCTGATGAAGGAGACTCTGCCAGATGACCTTCCAAACCGCAATTCCCTGATCACACGGCACATCCAAGCTTTGGCAGATTTGCACGGCACCTTCCTTCGGAGGAATTACGAGCGAATTTTAGGTGCGACCAGAAGGCGAATAATCTTCAAGGCTGGGAAGGGTGGAGATTAGGGCAAGATTACAGGGTGACATCTGTGAATGTCTTTTTGCAGATGTCCGAGGAATGTTTGCGATCAGATTACATATTATTAACCAGTTAAAAACCATCAAAACGAGGCAGTGGAAAGGTGAGCAAAAAGAAACTTGGGTAGGGATTGCAACCGAGTGTGGACTGTGGTTATAATCTGCCTTCAGGAAATAATCCCCTGTTAATTATCTCTATAAATGCAATCACTTAAGTGGGCTGTTCTCCATAACCAGTGTTGGAAACTTGTGGTGGTCCTTATTGTGTGTGTGTGTATGTGTGTGTGTGTGTGTGTGTGTGTGTGTGTGTGTGTGTGTGTGTTTACTGTGCTTCCTCGAAAATAAGACCCTGTCTTATATTTTTTTGAACCCTGAAATAAGCGCTGAAATAAGCGCCATGCACTCAAAAGCCCGATTGGGCTTATTATCAGGGAACATCTTATTTGGGGGAAACAGGGTATATATATATCCTGCCTTTATTATTTTTATAAATAACTCAAGGTGCTAAAGATACCTAGTACACCTTCCTTCTCCTATTTTTCCCACAACAACAATCCTGTGAGGTAGGTTGGGCTGAAGGTGACTGGCCCAAAGTCATCCAGGCAGCTTTTGTGCCTGAGGCAGGATTAGAACTCACAGTCTCCTGGTGATTGGTCCGAAGTCATCAGGCCAGCTTTCACGCCTTAAGATGGTGAGAAGGAACTCACCACCTATACTGCTGCATTACATCATCTGGCAGCTACAAATCAACCTGTTACTAGTGAGGGATGTTGGAAACTTGAAGTCACTAGGAAAATTCCACTCTTAATCTTGTCTTAAATCTTGTGGCCTCAGACATTGCCTCCATTAAATGAATGGACTCAAATACAGCAGGGGTGTCAAACTCAAGGCACGCAGGCCGGATCTGGCCCACGAGATGCTTAAATCTGGCCTGTGGGGTCAGCCTGGAAATAGCAAAGGACCGGCCTGCACCCCATTTTGGCTGGCAAAGTGCTGCAGGAGGCCGTCCAGGCCAAGAACGGGCCACAGGGGGCCATGTACGCCCCCCGGTCAATTTTCCCTCTAAGCTGCGCGGCTGCGCGGCTGCGCACGTGACAGGGAATCGCCGCGCGGCAGTTTCCAACTGCCGCGCAGCGATTTTCAATGTCAGAGGGAACATTGCGCGTGGCCGTGCACCTGACAGGAAATCACCACGCGGCAGTTTCCAACTGCCGCGCAGCTATTTTCAATGTCAGAGGGAACATTGCCCCCCATGCCCCATTTTGGCCTGCAGGGTGCTGCAGGAGGCGTCCGTTCGCGGAGGAGAAGTACAATGCTGATCCGGCCCTCAAAGAAATCTAGTTTGAAACCCCTGGATTTCTTTGAGGGCTGGATCAGCATTGTACTTCTCCTCTGCGGACGGAGGCCTCCTGCAGCACCCTGTGGGCCAATGAAACCAAGTAGATATTTAATGCACCTGTCCCTGTTATTGATTTCACCCCTTCTCCCCACCATCCACTGGCAAACTCTATTCTGCTGAAAATGAATTTAGTTTGTAGGTCCTCGGCTGCACAGCTATGTTTAATAGTCTTGCTGGAGAGGGGAAAAGGCCATTTTCCCTCCAGCTCTTAGCTCAGAGTGGTCATAATGAAATTAGAACCAAGGAATCTGAATTGAAAAGGCTATGCCTGAATCAAAAGTCATTAAGAAGGGCTTCAGGGCTACCCTGAAGGAAGCACCTCTCTCTTATTAAAGCAGCTGGGTTTTTCCTCAGACTTCTACACAAACATAGCAAAAGGTGCCATTGCTTTAAGAGTTGTGCTATTCCTTGAAGCAGCACCATCTGCTTGCTTTATTGATTTATGGTTGGAGGCCACAAAAACATTTCCCTCCATCCCCGTTCAAAGACAGGCTGTTTTAATAAAAGAAATTTACACTCACATAAGACGTGGATCACTTCTGAATCTGTGGGGTCCTTGATGCTCTCTGAGCTTGGTTGTTTTCTTGCAGACATTTCATTACCCAACTAGGTAACATCATCTGCAAGAAAACAGCCAAGCTCAGAGAGCATCAAGGACCCCACAGTCCAACCATGTTTAGCTACAAATATTCTATTCTATACTGATGCTTTTGAATCTTCTCCAACCCAGTCTTACTCAGAATCATCTTATCTTCCATTTTTCTCCTCTTCTACCTTCCTCTTAGGAGTTTTTCTGTGGCAGCTCTCTATGTACCAGCTACGCTTTTCCCTGAGAAAGAGGATTCACCAGATTCTGGAAGAATTTGCTGATCTTGGTACCAATTCTGAAGAGTGAAAAAAGAGGAGGCAAAACTTCCAGCACAGCCTATCTCCATCACGCATATGTGTATACACACATACACACACACACACACACACACTTCCAACCTTGGCATCTTTAAGATGTGTGGCCTCCAATTCTCAGGAATCCTGGGAGTTGGAGTCCACACATCCTAAAAGTGCCAAGATTGGAAAACATTGCTTTATGAATATCTATTTTTATTGTAAGTATTCCAGGTTAAATGGGATGGCGTACAGGTAGGGGGACTCCAAAAATAAGCCTCTTAGCCATGTTGGATTGTGAAAATAAAGGATCTCCAAATCTATAGTTAGGTAAAAGTATCAAGAGCAATTGCAGCACAGGAGATGGGGAAAACCCAAGCAGAAGACAGCTCCATCCAAACCCTAATTTGCCTTTAAAGGCATGTTGGAAAAGGTGCTTCTGCAAGTTGTGTGTCCTTTTGGACCCATCCTCCCTTCTCACAGCTCCTTGATACTATCATGGCAGGAAACCGGGGTGGGGGTGGGGGTGGTGGGTTATCTGCCAGGGGTCAGTGGATGTATGTTGAAGAAATTCAAATGATGTCTGCAACTATAGCTGCCATCTTGAATTTTACTCTTCTTTTGTGGCAGAAAGAAATGTGGCTTTTTCTTTATGAAAATTGTGGACCTTTGTCATCAATGAAGCAAGATTTATGTAGGCTTCCTCAGTGCCTTGAAGCTGGGGTTGGGGTGGGGAAGAGTTGGAGTTTATTTCTGTTCAAAATCCAAAACATCCCATATATCATTCAGTCCCCTTCCTTAGTACTCTAGTTTAGGTTTGCATTCACCCCATCAGTTCGAAATATCTTAATTTTATTTAGAAGATGCCAATATCAAAATTGTCCCTTGGAGGAAAACCTATAAGACATCCCAGGACCACTCTCTTGATACTGTATTGTTGAATTTCTTGCTTGCTTAGCATTCTGTACTCCTGGTCATGTGATTCAACTATGTATTAGCTAGGAAAAAGTCTCTTAAGAGTTTTCAGTCTCTAAAACAATCCTCTTTTCTTTTTCTTTGCACCTTCTAGCTTGTTCAGAGGACTGCAGTAAGTATCAGACAAGTTTCAACCCTCACGTCTTCAGTTATTTACTACTTACAATAGTGTTTCCCAACCTTGGCCACTTGAAGCTGTGTGGACTTCAACTCCCAGAATTCCTCAGCCAGCCATGCTGTCCACACAAGTAGCCAAGGTTAGGAAACACTAACTTAGACTATGGGTGCTTTGAGGACTGCTTTTTTGAAGTCCAACCATGACATTCTTCTTTTGCAGCAGTGATAGAAGGACCTATTCTGGACTGCTGGACATGTCTGCGTATCACCACACAGTGTTTTGATGGAGAAGTCTGTGGAGGTATGGATGGAGAAAGGGAAGGATGATTTTTTATTTATTCTGTGTCTCAACTCATTGCCTTTTGAAATACTCTTCCCATCTCCAGATACGTTAACAGAGGTGGGTTCCTCCCGGTTTGGACTGGTTCTCCCGAACCAGTAGCGACCCACTGGTGATGTCACAGTGACATTACGGATCTGGTTCGGTCGGTGGCGGTCTGTGGGCGCCACCATTTAAAAAAAAAATTTAAAAAATTTTTTTGAATATTTTTTTTTGAATATTTTTTTCCGGGTTTTTTTTCTTCTGCGCATGCGCAGAAGCAGAGTTTCTGGCACTGCGCATGCGTCGCCATCTTGTTTTTGGCTTTTTTGGGGGGGGAATTTTTTTTTTATTTTTCGGCACTGTGCATGCGCGTGCGCGCAAAGCACACGCGCGCCCACGAGGCACAGCCACACGGCACGGGAGGAAGCAAACCGGCAGCAAGGTAAGTTAGAACCCACCCCTATACGTTAACATATTGTTAGCCATAAAAGTTAGCAAGATTCTTTAATCTGTTAAAAGATGAAAGAATGCGGTTTACAGTGTGGTTTACAGACATATTCTGGGACCTCATTTTACCGACCTCGGAAGGATGGAAGGCTAGCCCTAAGACAGGTCTGTCATAACTTCAAACGATCACTAAATCACCAATCATAAGTCAAGGCCTACCCGTACTGCTCCCTTCTTGCTCCCATTTAAAGATGCCCTTTTAGGCAATTGGACCAATATACTGATGGGGCAGAAAGGTACTCTATCCCAGCATTAAATTTTATATGGGTTCACACTAAAACAAAACACAGTTTTTGTGATGGAAGCGGCTTATGACTTGAAAAGTGAGCCCATCAAATTATGATCTAATCGAAAAATATTAAGCAACCCCAATATTCACTGACTGTGAAGAGTCCTTGCTTCCATGCTGAGCTTCTTGATAACAAAAAGCTAAAAAAGATTTTCTCTTCTTCAGTGGAAGACAAACGTCTGGCAGAATACAATGAAATCGTTCTTTATGTGTTGCTTGTTTGCGAGTCAGTGATAACAACCTCAATCATACTTGTGTGAGTAAACACCCCAAGTCCTATGAATTTTCCCAAATGATTAGGAATACAATCATTAGATTAATTCTCCTTACTTACCTTTGTTCCTAAAGAAATCAAAGGATGCTAGTGATATGGATTTTCTTGTAAATCTGGTGATTATGCTTACCCCCTAAAGGATCTGGACACTCTCCCTATTCCATGCATTGCTGGAAGAGTTTCTGTACAAGCACAGAATTAAAATTTATAAAATGAAAACCTTGATCTTTTTAAAAAAGTAAAAAAACAAGAGTTCCAAAGCACATTTTCTCAATTTTGGCAGCTTTAAGACATATGGATTTCAGCTCCCAAAATTCCCTAGCCAGCATGAATGCTGGCTGGGACTTGAAGTCCACAGATCTTAAAACTGCCAAGGTTGAAAAACATTGTAGAGAAAGAATAGGAATGCCTTCATGGGTATGACTATTTTGTCACATTCCCTGATGTGTATACTTGCGTTATGCTTTTTCGCCACAATAATAACGGGCAGGATCATCCTGTGGTATATGTAGGCAATATGAAAATATGGTAGAAAGAAAGCAAACAGAAATCTGAAAGGTTTGGATGGAACATTTCTCCCTTTATTTTTTATTGGTCAAGAATTTGTGTAGTTTATTTGTTTATAAAGAGGGTCCTCGACTTATGACCACAATTGAGATCAGAATTTCTGTTGCTAAGCAAGATGGTTGTTGAGCGAGTTGTGCCAGATTTTACCACAGTTGTTAAGTGAATCACTGCAGCTGTTAAGTGAATCACACAGTTGTTAATCTGACTTCCCCCATTGACTTTGCTTGTTGGGAGCTGACTGGGAAGGTTGCAAAGGGTGATCACATGATCCCAGGACTTTGCAACTGTTGTAAATGCATGCCTGTTGCCAAACCCCCAAATTTTGATCACATGAACATGGGGAAGTTGTGATGTAAGTGTGAGGACCGTAGTTACTACAGTGACAATGAATAGTTGTAAGTTGAGGACGACCTGTAAAGCAGAATAGTATAATTTACCACCAGCTTTGTCTGTTATTATATGTAGATTCGAACTCAGTTCAGGTCCATCAGATCTAAGAATCCTCCCTCTCTCCTCACCACATTTCCTCACTTCCAGGTACATGGTGTGTTTCAAGTACAGGAAGCGCATGCTGCTAAAATCTTTGGGCTATTAATTGCATATATAGGCCAGAAGGCCATTTCAGCGACTTTTCTTCGTTCAAAGTATTCTTGATTTTCATTCTTGACAAGCCTGAATAAAAGAAATCCATTTGTACAGAGAAGAACATCTGTCATTTTTTGAGCAGACTAGAATCACTTGTTTTAAACTATGGAGTAAGTTTGCAGTCACAAAGAGATTTGTGTTTATTACGGGGAAGAGGATCAGAAGACAAAATATGTGGGGATACCAATCTGTGAGCAAAGGTGTCTTGAAGGTTGTGATGGGCTGGTCAGGCTTCACACTCTGAAGGTCTAAGTGCATCTCAGTCAGCAGATGTCACTTAGGAGTGAGGAAGGGGTAGATCACAGCTAAACATACCGATAGAGCTGACTTCTCCAGTACACGATAATCCTAGGAGAAAGGCAGAATTAATGACTCTCAAAAATCTTCATGAAGTGTAGTTATTTGAATCACCTTTGGTATGGAAGAAAATTTTAAACCTTTAAACCAAAAATTGCTTTCTAAGGGGACTGCAGGCTGTTTGCAATACTTACGCGCCCATGATTACCAGGAACAACACTCCGCCCATACACAGGACAATGGCAACTCCAGTTCGAGCGATGTCTGGGTCCACCAACGGTTCCCCAAAGCGAAGGGCCAGGCGGTCTTGGTTATCAACTAAAGAAACCAGATTTGGGTTCAAAACAGCAAATTGCAGCCACTTCTCTTTCCCAGGGCTAAACTTCTACTTCAAGCTGTTGGAAGAAATGTCCATCTGGGTTCAGTTCCAAGTGGCGGAAAAGACACTGGAAACATGGAGACTGTTTGGAAAGATGGTTTAATGGTGGACAGGATCACATGGTTTGAGGTCCTGGGGGGGAAAGGGAAGAGATGCTGGGAGTGCCTGGGTTTTATGCCCTCTGTTGGGCTTTTGATTTGAGCTTGTGTTCTGATTGGTTGTCAGACTCCCATGGGGCCATGCAGGAGCAACTCTCTAGGCTGTCCTGAGCAGCAGTGAAATCTACTTACCTTCCCTACCGGCTTGGAAGCGCTTGCGTGTGTGTGCGCTTTTTTGCCCACGCTCCGCTTGCGCACAGGATTTTTCACCCACTGTGCATGCGCAGAATGCTTTGCGCATGCGCAGAACGCTTTGTGCATGCACAGAGGGTAAAAAACAACAAAATGGCAGCGTCTGGGTGGGGAGGCGGAGCCTCGTGCTGCCATCGCTACCGGTTCTCCGAACCACCAGCACACGGCGCTACCAGTACACCCGGACCGGGCCGAACTGGGAGCATTTCACCCCTGGTCCTGAGTCCCAAGCTTGGTTGAGCCTTGCTGGGTGATGGAATCTTCCCAGGTGCCATGTGGGGAGTTCTGTTGCTAGATGGGTAGAGGGCTAATCCTACCTTTGTTGGATCTTGGGTGAGGGCATTTGCCTATGAATAGACCTAGCTATCTCTTTATCTCTTAAGTGCTGACATCTGCTGTGGGCTATTGAGGAGGGTGGGGGCTATTAAGACTGAGTCTGCTTCAGGGGTGGGTTCTGACTTACCTCGCTGCCGGTTTGCTTCCTCGTGCGCCACGTGAGCTCGCGTGCCCTTTGCGGGTGCGCACACACATGCGCAGTGCTAAAAACCAAGCTTCTGTGCATGCGCAGAAGCAAAAAACAAAATGGCGCCGCCTATGGCGCCGCCGAGAGAGCCAGTTTGGGGGCGTGTCCAGCCGGCCATCGTTGCCGGTTCGGCGAGCGGGGGGACATTCCCGCTACCGGTTCTATGGAACCGGTCCAAACCGGCAGGAACCCACCTCTGGTCTGCTTCCTGCCTAAAAAAACATGTTTCTCCATTTCTCATCCAGGGAAATATAATATTCTGCCTTTTTAATATTTCCTAGAATATTTCATTTTTCTAAGAGAGGGGTGGGTGCTAACTTCCTACAAAGCAACCCTCATTTATTTCTTCTCTACCCTTCAGAGCTCCTCCCAAAATGGAAGGCAGAGATTTCTGCAAAAGCACATCGTTCAGGTTTACCCCAGAAAAAAGAAACTTGTGTCATGACACAAAGGCTAATATAAATAATAAGCAAAAGAGACAGGAAGCCTGCAACAGAAGAGGTTTCTCTGACCTGAATTGGATGGGTACCTGTAAGAGATAATTAGATAATCTGGGCCTCCTTCCAATGTGGCTGAACTACATCAGGTACATACAAATAGCCCTTAACATAGGACCACAATTTAGCCCAAAATTTCTGTTGCTAAGCAAGACAGTTGTTAAATGGGTTTTGCCCCGTGTTATGACCTTTCTTGTCACAGTTGTTAAATGAATCACTCAGTTGGTAAATTAGTAACACAGGTGTTAAGTGAATTTGTCTTCCCCATTGACTTTGCTTGTCAGACGTTTGCAAAAAAAATGATCATATGACTGCAGGATACTGAAACTGCCATAAATATGAGTCAGTTCCCAAACATCTGAATTTTGATCACATAACCATGGGATGCCGCAACAGTCGTAAGTTTGAAAAACAGTCATAAGTGGCGTTGTAACTTCAAATGGTCACTAAACAAAATATTGTAAGCAGTGCTGGGAATATACAATATCAGAAAGGTTCTGGATTTGTTATTCCAACAAGGACTTTTAACGTGGTCAGATGGATATATTAGGGTACCTCAAAACCTTCCTTCCAACAATAACTGTGAAAAAAATTACATTGTACATTGTAAATCTTCAAATGTTTAAAAATCTCTCTGACCTCTTCCTTATCTACTTGTAAGTACAGCATCATTGTGCCCTGTTAACCATTTTTTATACTGTGTCTGCATGAAACTGCTTTGATGCTATAGTTAATTTATAGTTGCTCCAAGTTAGATGCTCCAATTTTAAAAATATGGTTTTACAATTAATACAATTAAACTACAATTCCTGCGGTGGACATGATCTAGTGTGCTTCATTGATGATGTGGTAAATATCCCGCCTCCTGTCAGCATCAGGCGAAAGCAACCGGAACCACTCATGAAGAGTCTCAGCAGGAGTTTTATTGCTAGTCAATTATGTTACAAAAAATTTGCCAAACTGACTGCATTCCCTTGGGAACAGCAAGATGCCTCAAGGATTCTGGAGAAGGTCAAACCTGTGCCACTTCCTGAAGTGCAATGACTCCAAACTCAGTCCCTTCTTAACACTTCCCTCCAGGAGATTCCACCACAGTTACCAACTGTGAGATTCCTGGAGATTCCACCACAGTTACCAACTTTAGACTACTGGAGCACCTCTCTCCCTGAAATGACCCCACCTGAAATGCCTTGGGCTGACTGAAATAACCACACTTGGCTTCCACAGAGTTATTTGCCCTTATTATGCTAACTGGAATCTGTTCTGGAGCTTGATGGATCTTACATAGGCTCTTGACATACACGGGTTTGGTACTGTTTTGAAAGAGCACTAGATCCGTGTTTAAAAAATAAGACTAATGAAGGTGATAGATATGCTACTCAGAAAGTCAATTCCAACCAGGAATAAGATCCAAAGTTTGCCAGATATGCAGTATGTTGTTGGTTCTTCTATCAAGAATTACCATAGTAATCACGGGGTTTTTTTTGCTTCTGACATCAAGGGATTTTGATGGAGGAGAACACCCCTTTGTACATGCCATTTTGCCTACTCCCCAACTACACCTGAATTCTGTCACTCCATATGATGGAATGTAGTCTGGAGTTGCAGGAGGGAGGGGCTCCTTTGCAGAGAGCAAAGAGACAAAGGAGCTGGGAATATCTGGCAGCAGGAAGAGGGCAAAGACGGACCCTCCCTAGCAGTTCACAGAGTATATCTATAATTATGCAGATAGTTGCTTTAGTCTGGCAAGATTCTGTCTGTAGGCAAATAATAATGAAAGTACTCAGAAATAACTCCATGTGTTCTTGGGCCTCTTTGGGCCTGACACTCCCTTTCCTCAATGCCACTAGATGACAGGGTTTGCTCTTTATTGATTGTTCTTTCCCAGTTTCCCACCCTCCTCTTCTTAGCATCTGTGACCTGTCAAGCTACTTTTGGCCATGGGTTTAGGGCTCTTTCAGAAAAGTGCTAGACTCATGTTCAGAAGCAGCCCAACTAACAGGTAACAGGCACAAAGTATTTCTCACCTGTGACTTGTTAGTTAGACAATTTGAGAAATGATTTTTACCAGCTACTTTATAAGCGCCAATCTGCACTAGCCCAGCCCCGTTCCACTATACATTAAGGAGAGCAATTGCTGGTTATTTTTGCTATCAGAGATGAAATGTTGCAAGGGGAAACAAAGAAAGGGGAATCCACCAATTACTTTATTGAATTGGCTTCCACATTAAAATAATAAATACAACTCAGCAGATTAATTACTGAAGCATAATAGGCCTTGTCAGTGAGGGCAGGGCATGCTATTTTGCCCTTTCCATGTACTTGGAAAATACTTTAAAATGGCAGTCTGGTTATGTCCCCAAAACAATTGTAAGTGCTGCCCTCTGCTGATCAAAGCAACACACAAACAGGCTTTGAACCAAATCCTGTTTTCAATCATTCTCTGAAACATTTGCAGGTGATCTTCATGGCTGGCTTCCAACCAGCAAAGTCAATGGGGAAACCTGCAGGAAGTTGAGAGTCGCAGTCATGTGACGTTCAGTCATGTGATGTTGCACTTAATAACCCTGAGTGATTTGGTCAATCACTGCAGCTGGAACTGACGTTGTAAGTCAGCATGTTCCTGTGACATTTCACTTTACAACTGCTTCACTTAGTGATGGAGTTGCTGTCCAAATTGCAGTTGGGAAATGAGGACTACCTTAAGTTCCAACTTTACTTACCAAAGCACTGACTTAGTGACAAGCAATATGCGGCCGCTGGTAGGCATCTTTTGCAATTAATTACTTTATATGTCAGTGATCCTGCAAGGATATGGAAGGATAGAGAAAGAAAGTGCAAGAAATTAACTTTTAAAATCACCACACAAGCAATGACTAGCTCAAGATAACCTACCTGCTCTAACCTCAATTCATGCAACAGATGGAAACAGCTCATTTATTAATGGGCCCAGCCAAACACAAAGAAAATAAAACAAATTCAGCCAGGACTCTGTCATTTACTTGAGAAAGGGCTGTGCTGAATTTATGTTATAAAAACAGCAGGGCTGTTCACAGGATGGAGCCCAACAGTCAAGATGGCAGCTGCAATCGTGAGATTGAAGTTCACCTGTTTTTTATCTTTGAACAAGAAATATTTTTTTCCTTTCTTTTAATATTTGACGTACAGACAATATGCCAAGATTGCTCATAATTGTTTTATTTTGTATATTTTGGTTATTATTGTCTGTTATTTGTACATCTTTTTTGTTTGTTTATGATTTGGTTTTGTTGTTAATTGGATTTTTTGGTATTTGGGGGGGGGTATTTTTTTTTAAAGGTAATTAAATCATCTCCTCATCCGGGTGTTCTGTCCTGTAGAATATTCTATGCAGCAACATTCCAATGAATCAGTCAGGGTGAGAAAAAGATATAACACAAAGTTTCACAATGTAATCAACCTGGGAGCCTGTCCATCAAGATTGTAAATTGTGACAGTTGTAAAACAGGTCAGTCAAATTACCAAGCTGATTTTATGACCTTTTTTGTGGCGGTCTAAAGCAAACACTGCAGTCATAAAACAAACCGCTGCTATGGTTCGCTATGGGCATGATGCTAAAAATGAAAGTAAGTGCTGGCTTTTGGAAAACCGTAATAAAATGTGGTCACATGACCACGGGACACTGCAAACAGCCATAATGTGGCCATGTCGCCAAGCACCTAAAATTCCATCAGGTGACCATGGAAGTGGCTCAACTGTTGGAGCTTCAGAACTAAGTTGTAAGTAACCTCAGGGTATGTCTGTTGTAACTTTGAATAGTTGCTAAGCAAGTGGTCATAAATTGAGGACTATTCGTACCTCTAGAATTCAGTTCCCTTTCCCAAATGTGGCACCCTAGACCTTGGTCTGAATCAGTGGTGAAATCCCAAAATTTTTACTACCTGTTCTGTGGGCGTGGCTTGGTAGGCGTGATGTGGCTTGGTGGGCGTGGCTTGGTGGGCGTGGCTTGGTGGGTGTGGCAGGGGAAGGATACTGCAAAATCTCCATTCACTGCAAAATCCCCATTCCCTCCCCACTCCTGGGGGAAGGATATTGCAAAATCTCCATTGCCACCCCACTCTGGGGCCAGCCAGAGGTGGTATTTGCCAGTTCTCCGAACTACTCAAAATTTCCGCTACCGGTTCTCCAGAACCTGTCAGAACCTGCTGGATTTCACCACTGGTCTGAATTGCCTCTCTTTACGGATATTTCCTTAGATTCAACCCTTGGCTACACATAATGTAGAAGGTAAGGTAAAGACTTTAACAGGAAAATGCAAGAATAATTACCTAGGCAAAGGGGCTACATTTTTTAAAAAGAATCTTGAAAAATGAGATAACATTCAGAAGTGGTATCGGCAGATACCTCCCTATTTCAATGAAGTATAACAAGGACGAGGGGGCAGTCTAGCACCATTACACTTGCAAGATTCTGTTATTGTAGTCAATCTCAATAAAAGTAGTTTTAATCTTCCTTAGCAATAGCAATAGCATTTAGACTTATATACTGCTTGATTGTGCTTTATAGCCCTCTCTAAGCGGTTTACAGAGTCAACATATTGCCCCCAACAATCGGGGTCCTCATTTTACCAGCCTCGGAAGGATGGAGGTTTGAGTCAACCTTGAGTCTGTCAGGATCGAACTGCTGACAGTCAGCAGTGTTAGCCTGCAGTACTGCATTCTAACCACTGCGCCACCACAGCTCTTGATTCCCTGGTCTGACCCATCTAATGGGGCGGACACATAGATGGGTCAATTCTTGGGTCAATTCTCCACCTTGTTCAACCTACTCCAACCTGGTATTCTGTTTTGTGACCATAATGAAAAATATTAACCATGTAGTCTGAGATTTCTAGAAGTTCCACATCTAATGGAACTTCTAGAAATCTCAGACTACATGGTTAATATTTAAGATTAGCTAAATTCCAAAGCTAATCTGGCTCATATGGATCAGCTCCTCCTCCCGTTGCCCTCCAGCAATTCTTTCTTCCTTTTGTTGCTCTGTTGTGGTTTGTCACTGTTTGATCCACATGTGTGCAAGATAATTTCCTACACACTTCTGTTTTTTTTGCCTTGATCCCCCAGGGGCCACCCCTGAGTCCTCCCAAGCCACATCCTCTCCTCATTATTCAATCACGCAAGCTTTTATCTGGCAGATTCTTGTTCCACCCACCCACTTAAAACCGAGCAACTTACCACATATTTCTTCATCACAACCTACAAGGAAAGAGATTCCAAAAATGAATGCCCATGCCTCCAATGATACATCCTCTGTAGATTTTTCTTCACATCCAAATTGTTCCCACATTCCCTTCAGTTGCAGCACCAAATGTTACAGTTCTGCAGAACCAAATTATGAAGCTTTTATACCTTTTCAATCTGTGTAACAATGAAAAATAGTTTGTACAGGTAGTCTTCGACTTACAACCATTTGTTTAGTGACTGTTCAAAGTTACAACTGCACTGAAAAAAGTCACATGACCATTTTTTAATGCTTACAACAAAATTTGGTGAAATCCAAATTTTTTTACTACCGGTTCTGTGGGCATGGCTTGGTGGGCGTGGCTTGGTGGGCGTGGTGTGGCTTGGTAGGCATGGCTTGGTGGGTGTGGCAGGGGAAGGATACTGCAAAATCTCCATTCCCTCCCCACTCCAGGGGAAGGATACTGCAAAATAGCAATAGCAATAGCACTTAGACTTATATACCGCTTCATAGTGCTTTACAACCCTCTCTAAGCGGTTCACAGAGTTAGCATATTGCCCCCAACAATCTGGCTCTGTGATTCCCTCTTGCGATCTTCTGACAAGCAAATTCAATGGGAAAACCAGATTCACTTAACAACCATGTTACTATTTTAACAACTGCAGTGATTCAGTTATCAATGGGCAACAAAAGTCATAAAATGGAGCAAAACTAATTTAACAACTGTCTTGCTTAACAACAGAAATTTTGGGCTCAATTGTGGTCGTAAGCCAAGGACTACCTGTATGTATGAAAACTTTCATTTAAACATTCCTATGTGCCAGAAATTCTTTTCGGTGAGAATATTCAGATGGACAACAGCCTCACAGAAGCTCTGAAAGGCACCGTCCAGGATAAACATTACAAACTGATTTTTAAAAATTTAATTAGGAATTATATTCATTGCAATTTCTAGGGACAGTCTGTTCCATATGTTAATGTTACATTGTGTGATTTTTTTTCCTGTTTGAATGACAGAATAATAATGATTTATTAATTTTTTATGCTGCCCAGCTTCCACCAATGCTGGGTGGTTTACAAATTAAAATAATATGAACAAATGTAGCCTCATTTTCTACACATCACCCATAATTTTAATAATTTAATTCATTTGGATACCACTAATTAATGTTAATTTTAATTTATCTTGTTGACTATATCTTAGTTTCATTTTTTAAACTGTTTTTAGCCATAAAAAACAATCAGACAAATTCTAGAACAATAAAAAAATATGTTTACCGGTACTTACACTCTTTCCTTCCATTAGCCTGGTTCTAGTCATTTTAGTTTCTAAAACTTGATTATATATATATATTTTTGACTGTTCCTCTGATTAAAAGCTCTGCATAATGCTCTGTGGATCATTTTATTGCTTTTTACAATTATACATATATACATCAATATCTTCTATTATGAAATAACGAAAGAAAGGACAGACAAGATTTTCAGATTAGAAAAAGAACTCCTAAAGCAGATGAGCAGAAATTAGGAAAGATCCAAAACCTTGTATCTGGTGCTTCTTTAAGGCTTTCTTGAGTTTCATGGTTGTCTCTCTCCGGAATTCCACCAATTCTTCCAGCAGATCCTCATCTGCAGAAACACCAAGAATTAATTTCTTTAGAGGGGAAAGACTGGAGGATAGATGGTAGATATAGACAGATAGATAGATGATAGACAGACAGACAGATGATGGATGGATGGATAGTTGGATAGATGGATAGAATAGATAGATAGATAGATAGATAGATAGATAGATAGATAGATAGATAGATAGATAGATAGATAGATAGATACATATAGATAGATAGATAGATAGATAGATGATAGATAGATAGATAGATAGATAGATAGATAGATAGATAGATAGATAGATAGATAGATAGATAGATGATATAGAAATGATGATGGACAGACAATCAGATAGATGATAAATGATGGATCGATGGATAAATAATGGATGGATAGATAGATGATGGATAGATGGATGGATAGATAGACAGACATAGATGGATAATGATGGATAGATGATGGAAGGATAGATATAGATAGATGATAGATAGATAGATAGATAGATAGATAGATAGATAGATAGATAGATAGATAGATAGATAGATAGATAGATAGATAGATAGATAGATAGATATGATAGACAGACATATAGATCAGCAGTTCTCAACCTGTGGGTCACGACCCCTTTGGGGGTCGAACAACCCTTTCACAGGGGTCGCCGCGCGCGCTAGCCCGCCATCTTGGTGCCACGCCCCCTTTGTCACCATCGCTTCTCGCCTGGCAACGCGCACACGCGGGGAGGGGGCGGGGTGGGGAGGGGGTCGCGGCATTAGGAAGGTTGAAAACCACTGATATAGATGATAGACAGACATATAGATAATGGATAGATAGATGATAGAGAAATATGTGTAACTGCTGCTGGGATTTTCACCTGTAAGTTTGGTTTGAAGCAGTTTTTCTGTTTTGACCTTGACCTCTTGGATCAAGGCATCAACCATTGCTTTAACTGAGAATAAGAGAATAAGAGACAGTCACAACAGATGGAAAAAAAGATTTCGATTTTTAAGTATGTTTTTAAAAGGTATGGTACATTATAACTCAGAGGTGGGCCATATTTTAGTGGTGGAGGAAACTTTGGAGAGGAAAGAGTAAGGCTTAATCTTAGGTGGAGTAAATACAAAGGACATGAAAATAGCTAGGATTTTCAGGGTTGTTTTTTTTTTTTAGATCATAGAGATACACAAGTTTCTTAGGCCAAAGTCACACACGTTTTCGGTGTGCAGTGCAAGACACTCTAAATTTAATTTAACTGAGCTATGCATTTAATTAAAATTAAATTAAATTTAAATTAATTAAACATTAAAAGTAAATTAAAATTTAAACATTAAAAAATAAAATTAAAAATACGTTAAATTAAATTAAAATTTCAACAGACATATTAAATTAAATACCTTAAAGCAAATGAAATTAATTATTCACCTCCCCTTTATGAATAATTCTCTTTGGTGGAAAATTTGGTAAATCCCCAAATTGTTTATCTGTATTTACTCTTTGTGTAGGTGGAGCCATTCTGGAGCTCCTACCCACAGCATTTGGGGCGCATGCAGTCTTTGCAGTCTCAGACTGTGAACCTTTCACAGTATTTGCATTTCTCTCCTCAGAGCAGTGGAAAATGGCATAACAATCACAGATATTTTCCCAATCACCTTTTCAAGTTTGATGGTACATTTAGAAGGGCTCTTGAGTGAGGCTGGGGGGAAAAAGCATTTTTCCTATCTTCCCTGTACAGCTTAAAGCTTAAAGGATACAATTTTCTTACCCAACTTCCAGACATCCAACATCTTGCAAAATAACGCTTCCTACTTATTTATTTATATCCCACCTAAAATTGATTATTTTTACAAATCATTCAAGTCAGTGAACATATCCGACACACTTTCCCCATAACAACAACCCTGTGCAGTGAGTAACTTACCTAATGTCACTCAGCTGGCTTTCATGGCTAAGGCAGGATTTGAACTCACAGTTGTCTGCTTTCTAGCTCTGTGCCTTAACCACTAGGCCAAACTGGCTGTCCCAAATTGGCCTTTAAAAACTCATCCTTTCAATGAAGCTTCTGGTGTGAACATTATCCCACCTTAACTCCCAGTTAACTCCCAGGTAGATATTCTATCAATGTATGTTCCCAGTCCTCATGTATACACGTTTCTATGTCTCTCTCCTATTTTTATCTATTAGATTTTTATCTCACCTTGATTACTTTATAAGTAACCCAAGGAGGTGAACATACGTAATACTTCCTCCTCCTCCTATTTTCCTTGAGCGAAATGTGGGATTCTGAGCAGAATAGTCTGGCCTTGTTCTTACAGAATTACCTCACATATTGGTGGCACCAGAATCATGTTTGTGACTGATGCCTTCCAATAGGGGCATTAAGGGGCGTGCATAAGTGCACCTGCGTGCCTACCGTCCCTGTCCTAATGTTCCCTTTTACTTTTATTCATTTCATGTATTCAAATTATGTATATACTTATATGTATTATCTAATACGAGATTGACAAAAATAAAAAATAAAAAAAATAGGATAAGCACAATTTTCTTTAGAGCACCACAAGAAAGTCCTCCAGCCACAGCTTTACCTCCTGCTTCCATAGAGTCATAGATATAGGAGAAAAGCAGGCAGAGCTGGGGAGGCGGAATTAAATGTTGCATGAGTTTAGAGTCCTTGCATTGCCATAAGAGATCCAGGTCCAGCCCATGAATTCTGTTGACCCGTATCTAGCTCCAATTTAGTGCTGTTACATTCTTGCGTATAGGCTTGAATAAATTTTCTATATCTGCAACTTTATGAATGGTCCTGATTCTTTGCACCTGATAATAGGGTTGGAAGGGACCTTGGAGGTCTTCTAGTCCAAGCCCCCTTCCAGCTTGCCTTGATCTTAAACCATGATTTGCCCAGACCTACCTGTCTGTTTTCCCTCCCACAGAAAAATCAGCAGCCACAAAACAGGGAAGGTAAATTTGTCTTAATGCTTCCATTTCCACCTGTCATCACAGCAAAGGCTGGGTTCCATTAAGGAAGGAAAAGTTGTCTGTTAGGGTGCTTTAGGCCTGCTGAAGTCCCTGGGGATATGACCATGATTCACTTATTCATCCCATGGATTTCAGCACAATTGACTCAGCAGAGCTCCAATCCAGTAATAATTATTTGCAGGGTTGGGGGGGGGGGAAATAGTTGCATTGAATAGACACACGCAAATTGGAGACCGAGGAACTGGCTGTGGCTGATGCTTTTTCAAAAAGGATTTTTGAATGAGGAATGTTATGGTGTATTCTTTGTTTCCTTTCAAATTTCCCCCCCATGGATATTTTATTGGATTTTGATGATTGTAAGCTGCCAAGAGTATCAATTGTGATCGGCAGAAATTAAATAATAAATAAGCTAGAGCCTGAAACAATCCAGCATGTGTTATTTTATTGACCCATCTGTAGAGATATTTGTAATACCTATATCCTTCCTCGTTTACATCAGTACCCTGGAGGATCTGACAATGCTTATATATTCATCCTCCCCCCCAATTGTAAATTTTTTCTAACTCAGGTTGTAGCTAAATACTGTGCAGCTGCTGTGAAAATTAGACACCGATTGATGAATGGTCTCCCGCATTGTAACATACTTTTTATATCAATCATTACAATTGCCTGTATTATTCTACTTTTATTTAATTATTTTTTAGCTGTTTTCAGTTATATTGTCTCTCTCTCTGGCCCTTGGTTGTAATAAAGATTCATTCAATATGGTACAGCAATTTTTTTAAAAATCTGTAAGAGAGTTAACCTCTTTAAAATTAAGAGAGATGGTTGTATTTATTTATTTATTTATTTGATTTCTACCCCACGTTTGTTACTTTATAAGTAATTCAAGGTAGCAAACATACATAATACTCCTTCTTCCATCTATTTTCCCCACGACAACCTTGTGAGGTGGGTTGGGCTGAGACAGAATGACTGGCCCAAAGTCACCCAGCTATCTTTCATGCCTAAGGCAAAACTAGAACTCACTGTCTCCCAGTTTCTAGTATTGTTAATATCTCTGTACAAAGAAAGTTTGTTATAGCAATAGCAATAGCAGTTAGACTTATATACCGCTTCATAGTGCTTTACAGCCCTCTCTAAGCGGTTTACAGAGTTAGCATATTGCCCCCAACAATCTGAGTCCTCATTTTACCCACCTCGGAAGGATGGAAGGCTGAGTCAACCTTGAGCCGGTGAGTTTTGAACCGCTGAACTGCAGCTAGCAGTCAGCTGAAGTAGCCTGCAGTGCTGCACTCTAACCACTGCGCCACCTCGGCTCTTATATATTTGTCAGACTCTTATATATTTGTCAGACGTATTTTTTTCCTTTTGGCACTTTTCATGGGTTTTGTCATTCCTTTCTCTTTTCTATTTATGTTAATTTGTATGTTAATGTATGATGTTGAAACTTTATAAAGATATTTATAGAGAGGGAGGGAGGAAGATGACTATGAAATACTAACATAATGGAAGATTTATTTATTTTTTAATGGGGGGAAGACTTGCAGTGATGCAGTCTGGGAGAAATCAGACCATTCAGGAAGAAAAATAATATATTGAATAATAAATATTAATTTAATATTAATAATATTTAGAAACAATTCTTCTACCTAGTTGTATTTCCAGGGATGAGTCGCTAGGTGCAGATTTATAGTCCCACGGGCAGAAACTCCCAAAATGCAGCATCATGAATGAATGAAATCTTGTTTTCTACTTCCTCCACTCCTGTTCCTGATCTTATTTTTAGAAGGGGTGGGATGGGAAAAACTAAGAAACAGAAAAGAAAGATGAAGATGTGATGATAGAAGTGGTAAGTTGGGGTTCAGTCCTGGCAGTGTTATTGTTTTTAAGATAATACAATTACAGGCAGTTCTCGACTTATGATCACAATTGAACCCAAAATTTCTGTTGTTAAGCAAGACAGTTATTCAGTGAGTTTTGTCCCATTTTACGACTGTTCTTGCCACAGTTGTTAAATGAATCATTGCAGTTGTTAACTTAGTAACACAGTTGTTAAGTGAATCTGGCTTCCCCATTGACTTTGCTTGTCAGAAGGTTGCAAAAGGGGATCACATGACCCCGGGACACTGCAGCCGTCATAAATATGAGCCAATTGCCAAGCATCTGAACTTTGATCACATGACCATGGGGATGCTGCAGAGGTTGTAAGTGTGAAAAATGGTCATAAGTCACTTTTTTCAGTGCCATAGTAACTTCAAACAGTCACTAAATGAACTGTTGTAAGTGGAGGACTACCTGTACATAGTGTAGGTGGGAAGATACTGTATATCAGCAGTGATGCCACTAGCCACTAGCCCCCGTGAGCGCCCTGTACTACATTTCATAAAGCAATTCACAACTATTACTGAGGCTACCACTCCAACCAATTCCCAACGAGGCTACTGCAACTGACCACGTTGATTCGTCTATAATACCTTAATTTCCTAATTAATTAATTAAGAAATTAAGCATTAATTAATTAATTAATTAATTAATTAATTAATTAATTAATGCTTAATTTCTTAATATAATATTGATTGAGAGATTGGTAACTGATTGATTAGATAGTTGGGCATTTAATGATTGTTAATTGATAGAATAATTAGTTAGGCTTTTAACTGATTATCAATTGAACAATTTAAATACTTAGTCATTGTTTAACTTTTGATTTATTGGTTGGGCAATTAATTTGTTGCTTAGTTTAATTGACTGGATTATTGACCGTTCAATTGATTTACTGATATTTTTGATTGTATAATAACTGATTAATTAATTAATTAATTGACCAGGCACTATTAACTAAATAGTTTAGCATTCATTAATAATTAATACTTCAGTGTTAAATTGTCTGTCTAACTAGTAAGACTTTGTTTATAGATGGATTATTGATTATTGATTTTGTAATTGGGCAATTTAATCAGCTACATAGAACACTTAATTGGAAAGGCTTGGATTGCAAATACTAAACTACCATGCCTAGCAAGCACTCCACCGCCAAACCTACACTCAAAATGAATGAAATCTCTACTTAAGAACAACATAATTCCAGCTCATGCTGCTTCATCTGTTTAGATCCCATTGAGGAAGACGTGAGTTCAATAGAGTGCTCCCTATGCAGCATGTATGCTCACCACAAATGCATGAAATTAACCAAAGCCATGGCCCAATTCATACAAGAGGCCTCACTCCCATCCTCCCATTTCGCACTCCCCCTTCTCTGCCCATCTTGCAAACCAAAACTAGACAACGTCAATGTCCTGCAAGAAAGGATAAACTCTATTGAAAATTGAATTGAAACT
>QLTV01004396.1:170538-196588 GCA_003457575.1 Thermophis baileyi
TTATTTTTATTTTTTCCTTCTGAGCATGCGCAGAAGCCGACTTCCGGCACTGTGCATGCGGTCGCCATCTTTTTTTTTTTTGCTTTTTTTTTTTGCTTTTTTGTTACTGCGCATGCGTGCATGCACGAAGCGTGCGCGCGCCCACAAGGCGCACCCACGCGGCACGGGAGGGAGCGAACTGGCAGTGAGGTAAGTTGGAACCCACCCCTGGTTTATGGCTATGTTTTTGCTTCTTTATATCCATTTATTTGTGCCATTTTTTTCATGTGTCCTGTTTCCTTGCACTTGTTGACAATTAATTAATTAATTAATTAATTAATTAATTAATTAATTAATTAATTAATTAATGATGGACAGGCCGAACGATTTTCCTAGCTGCAAACCATATCAATGCACAGAAATACATTTTAATCATTGCTGTGTAGAAGCAAAAGGGCTCTGCATTCGTTTTATTTATTTATTTAACAAATTTATATAGGGGCCCAACTTACATCTAGGTTCTGCTAGGCGGCTTACAAAATTTTTAAAAATCAAAGATATAATAAAAATCTAATAAAACCCCCACCCCATCCCCATAGCAGCAATAACACAATCAAAACAGCCATTTAATCAGCTTCATCTCTATTGTGGTCCCCAGGACTGCTGACTAAACCACGTTTTTAGGCCTTTCAAAAAAGCAACAGGGTAGGGGGCCAACCATACCTCAGGAGGAATGATGTTCTGTAGAGAAGAGGCCACCACTGAAAAGACCCTTTTTTGTGATCCCACCAGATGTAAATTTCTAATTGATAGGACCTGCAACATACCCTGCCTTCTCATCCTGGTGAGCTGGGTGGACATAATAGACAAGAGACAGTTCTTCATACAGCCTTTAAATCAGGGATGTCCAACCTTGGCAACTTTAAGACTTGTGGACTTCAACTCCCAGAATTCAGCAAAGCTGGCTGGGGAATTCTGGGAGTTGAAGTCCACAAGTCTTAAAGTTGCCAAGGTTGGACACTTGCTTTAAATGAACAAAGACCCAGAGGGCAGGGCTGACCCGTAGGCAAAGGATTACAGAGTTTTACCTGCCAATCCTGAAAACTGGCTAGTGGCATAATGCAGGAAAAAATCCCCCTCAAGGCCTCTGAGTAGGACTTCAGCCCGTGACTTCAAGCGAGTGTCCCGCATCTTTTTTGGAACAATGTCAGTCCGGAGCTTAGCTATATTGCTCTTAAACTCTGGGTCACATTGTAAGCAGGCCCAGATTCTGGTGGGAATCCATACCAGGAAAAGCAGTGAAGAAAATCCTAGGAGTGCCATGACTAAACGTGAGCAAAAGGAATCGGAGGATCGCGAAGTTCTGCTGATCATGACATCAGAATGGCATAAGCAGAACATTATCATCTGAATCATAAGATTCTGTTTGGGCAATTAGCCAATACAAATAATCCTTGACTTACCATCACAGTTGGGACCAGAATTTCCGTTGCTAAGCAAGGCGGTTGTTAAGTAAGCCAAGCCCAATTTTATAACCTCTTTTGCCATGTTGTTAAGTGAAACAGTGCAGTTGTTAAGTGAATCACACAGACGTTAAGGAAAACCAGCTTCCCCCATTGACTTTGTTTGTTAGAAGGAAAGGAAGGAAACAAGGGGTGACCACGAGACCTCGGGATGCTGCAACTATCGTAAATAATTGCCCGTTGCCAGGTACCTGAATTTTGATCACATGACCATGGGGATTCTGTGATGGTTGTAAGCGTGAGGACCAGTTGTAAGTCAGTGTAACTTTGAATAGTCACTAAACAAATAAAGGTAGACCTCAACTTAAGACCACAATTGAGCCCCAAATTTATGCTGCTTAGTGAGAAATTTGTTAAATGAGTTTTGCCCCATTTTGCGACTTTTCTCACTGTTAAGTGAATCATTGCAGTTCTTAAATAGTAACATGGTTGTTAAGTGAATCTGGTTTCCCCATTGACTTTGCTTGTCAGAAGGGGATAAAAAGGGGAACACGTGACTCCAGGTCATGGAACCGTCATAAATGTGAATTAACTGTCAAGCATCCCAATGTAAATCATGTGACCATGGGGATGCTGCAACAATCATAAGTGTGAAAAATGGTCATAAGTCACTTTTTTCAGTGCCATTGTAACTTCAAACAGTCACTAAATGAACTGTTTTAAGTCAAGGACTACCTTTACATTCTTCTTCAAAGAAAGAGCCTAGCAGCTGTACATCAGCTCCCAACTTAGATCAGCTTCTTCCATCTGTATATCAGCTCACTGCACAGATGCTCTCCAGATGTTCTGGGACTGCAACTCCCAGAATTCCCTGACAGCATGGCCTAGCTAAAGAATCTTGGATGTTGTAGTCCCAACAGGTTTGGAAGGTATTGAATAGCAATAGCAATAGCACTTAGACTTATATACCGCTTTACAGTGCTTTACAGCCCTCTCTAAGCGGTTCACAGAGTCAGCATATTGCCCCCAACAATCTGGGTCCTCATTTTACCCACTTTGGAAGGATGGAAGGCTGAGTCAACCTTGAGCCGGTGAGATTTGAACTGCCAAACTGCAGCTAGCAGTCAGCTAGTAGCCTGCAGTACTGCACTCTAACCACTGCGCCACCTCGGCTCGGAACAGGAAAGCAGCTACATGTTTTCCCAGTCATATTTTATAAACAAAGAGGTTACTCATTTTTAATATCTATTAAGCCCTTGTATTATTTTTCCTCCACTGCTAAGCTAATATTTATATTTATAAAAACTCTTAAAACACCTTGCAGAGATTAAAAGTATGGCAATCCTTGCTCTCAAATTTATAATTTATAATTGAAGACAGAGGAAGGGAACTTTTGGGACTGGGTTCCACATTTAAAAGTTTGAGTTCTTTAGAAATGTTATTATTATATGGATATTCAAAGCTAAACTTTAGGGGATTTTCCACTTGCTTAGAAATATGTAAATGACCAAATATGGATTAGCCAGTGTGATTTTTGAAATTGTTTGTGTGAAATTAACTATGTAATCTTACTTGCATGTGTAGACAATCCTTCCAGGTATATTGTTCTAATCTAAGAGGTATTTTAATGCCAAATGTGGTAGAAATATTTGCTGGAATGTATTGATGTCTTCTTTTGCTAGTGCATTGGATTAATTGACCCTTCCCAGACTCAAAAATAACTCAGAAACTGACATTTGCTATGTAAACCACAAGTCACATTGATTACCTCACTACACACCTTTAGGATAAACACTGACATTATTCACCATTAGTTAAACAGTAGGTATTTGCTTTGCATCTCCCTGAATTAACATTCTGCTTATGTAATTAGTACGCCCTTATGCATTATATCAGAAATTGTGACTCTTGTGTAAAAACTGTATAAAGGCCTCTCTGAAAGTTACAATCACCAACTGTAGATACTGTCCAACTGCCAAGAAACTAGCAAGGTTCACACACACTGTCCTAAGCCATGGCCTGATTAACAAATAATTATTCTCTACAATGGACTACCCTTGAAAACCACTCAGAAATTTTAACTGCTTCAGAATGCAGTGGAATGAGCAATGGCGGGCTTGTCTCAGAATGCCCACTTGGCACTCCAACTTTATGAACTGCACTGATTGCTAGTGGGTAAGTTTATAGATGTGATTCAAGGTGCTGGTTATCAAATGTCTGTGGAAATTCTCAGTCATCCAGGTCATAGTTGTCTCAAAGGTGCTTTTTTCAAAAAGCAACTGGACTGTTTGTTTCCTGAGGAAGAAGACATTTCGTTTCTCATTCAAGAAGCTTCATCGGTTCTAGCCCGACTTCTTGGATGAGCCAGAACTGATGAAGCTTCTTGGATGAGAAGCAAAATGTCTTCTTCTTCCTCAGGAAAAACCAGTCCAATTGCCTTTTGAAAAAGCACCTTTGAGTGCTGGTTATCAACTATAAAATCCCACACGAAATATGGTCCAGTTATTTGAGGGACCACCTACCTCTCATGGTTTCTCCTAGCCACTATGAACCAAAAGAGTGGGCATATTCCAGGTCCCTTTGATTAAACAATGTCATCTTTCCGTCTTCTAGAATGAGGTCCTGTTGAAATCCAGATGGCTCCCAGCCTGACGACATTCCAGTAACTTTAAAGACCTGGCTGTTCTCCCAGGCCTTGGGGTAAGGTGGCAGAAAGCTCTTGTTTGACATATGTTTAACATATGTTGTATATGTTTTGGTTGGATGTCTGGATTTTCCATCTCGTTTATTTACTTTATTGTATTTTATTTCCTTGTTGTAGTTCTATCGTGTTTTCTTTATGTTGTAGGCTGCCCAGAGTCAGTTTGAAGTTGAATAGTGCCAAAATCGAATAAATAAATTTTATTAGAGACTGGGACTAGCAATATAGAATTCTTACTCAGGGCAATTATTTCTTCTTAAATAGGAAATGCAAATAAAATTAACATTAATACTATGGAATGCATTTTAATAAGTTAGTAAGTACTACCGTCAGTCAAAGCCATTCAAATCTTAATCACAGCCACAAGGCTTTTTGGCCTTTTAGTTAAGATTGAGTACAAAATTATAATTAAGACTGTCTGACACACAAGACTAAAAGTTATATGGATTTCTTATTTCCTTCTGTTCCAGAGAAACATTATATTTTGGGAAATATTGTGTGTGTGTGTGTGTGTGTGTGTGTGTGAGAGAGAGAGAGAGAGAGAGAGAGAGAGAGAACAAAAATACATCTTTCTCAATAATACTGGACATGTTTGTCTTTTTGAATTCTCTGATATAATCATTGTTTTAGTCAATACTATCTCAAGTCTCCTTGAGGCCTATGCTACATTAGTCTTTCCAGGCTTGATTTAGTTTGGATTAAGTTTCAGGAGTTAAAAAGAGAGAGCAAGGAAAAGAGAATTGAATGAATTATAGCAGTTTTTCCTAGGGAAGACTTAAATGAACTTTTAAGGGATGAAATGTCTCTTCCTATAGCTTAAAATCTTGTTTACTCCCAGAACAGTTCACGTTGTACATTTTGTAAGATGTAACTCATCTTCTTTCCTTTGACATGTTGACTGCATCCTCCTCTTTTGAGGCCTGAGAAAGTTTCTACTTTCCTTTTTTTTGCTCATGAATGTTGAATGCAGCATCAACACATACAAATATAGCAAGAGTACCTCATCACTCTGGATGGGAAAACGATCACAGGCCAATTTGTTGAGTCACTTCAATCTCTAAAAGTAGCATGGGGAACCTTTCCTCTCGGCCTTGCTCCAGCTAATTTCATTGATGATGGTTCTGTTTGGTCATCTCCTGTGGACTTTTGCTGCATCACTGCCAGCGTGACCTTGGTATGATGGAGTGGGACATTCATCTACCACGAGAGGGCAGAATAACGCTGGCAAAAGGGAGAATGAAAGGAAGAAGAAAAAAAATCTGGTCTGTCAGAGTTTAAAGACTCATAGATTTATTGCAGCATAAGCTTTATGCATCACACTCTATTTCAGAGTGTGCTATCTGCCATTATGTTAGCATGTGTGTGTGTAAGAGAGTGTGAAGGCTTGTTCCCATCACCTTGTTTTTTTGCATGCATGCGTGCCTCAATTAATCTCTCTCAAATTGATGTAAGCCTTAGAGTGCCAAAGTTAGATTTTTGGCAGCATTTGCTATTTCCTGCACATCCAGATGGGTATTTGAACAAGGACCAAGAGTAGTGATGCCACTTATAAACTCGACCTTTCATCTGAGTTGGGTGCAGGGTAAGCCAAATGGTAACATGTCTGTGAGTAGATCATACCACAGCTTACATACCTGCATCCGACATGGAGACACAGGTACACAAGATTGGCATTTGTGTGATGACATCAACCCATCTATGTCATCATTTTGCTATCCTCTTGATGTGCTGCAGACACTGCTGCATTTCACAGCTCCACTCTTGCCTGCAATTCACTTAGAGATGTAAACAATGGGATAGTGGTAGGGAAACTGTACGTCTCACAGCCCTGCCTTGTGGGACATGTCAGTTGATTCCTGTCCAATTCTTAAGAAAAACAATCCTGTGGTAGTGGTGTTTGCTTAAGAGCCCTTGAGGAAGGTTGGGCTGAAAGAGAGTGACTGGCCCAAGCTCACTCAAATGGCGTTCATGCCTAAATTGGGACTAGAATTCACAGTCTCCTGGCTTCTAGCCTGGTGCCTTAACCACTAGACCAAACTTGCTCTTTCCAGTAACTCTGGCAAATACTGTACATCAGAAAACAATGAACTGATAATATCTCCAATTAAACATTATTTAAATTAACAGCCATTAACATTAAAAGTAGAATTAAAGTAAGAATTGACGGCGCCACACCACAAAGATCTCCAGACCTAAAATACAAGAAAGCCAGATCATTAGGCTTTCTAGAATATTAAAATTGTGGGGGCCACCTGAATTTTGGAGAGTAGCATGTTTCAGAGAGAGGTATCATTCTTTATAAGAAGCAGAGGTGGGTTCCTCCCGGTTCGGACCGGTTTGCCTGAACCGGTAGCGACCTGCTGGTGATGTCACGGTGATATCACGGATCCGGTTCGGTTGGTGCCGGTCCGTGGGCGCCGCCATCTTTTTTTGGAATTTTTTTTAATTTTGGGGAAATTTTTTTAATTTTTTTTTCTTAGCACTGTGTGTGCGTCACCATCTTGTTTTCGGTTTTTTTTAAAAAATTTTTTTTATTTTTTGGCACTGCGCATGCGCGTGCACGTGCCCACGTGGTGTGCCCATGCGGCGTGGGAGGAAGCGAACCAGCAGCAAGGTAAGTTAGAACCCACCCCTGATAAGAAGCCTGCTTGGAGGTCCTGACTCTAACTTTTCCAGAAGAGGATCCCACATCAAGTCTTCTTGAGCTGACTGAAATGGATAGGCAGATTCTATTCAGAAGAGATGATCCTGTAGATAGCCTGGATCCAAGAAATTTAAGACCAATAGATTGTGAAACGAGGACCTGAATTGTGTTCAGAAATCTATTTCCAGCCAGTTCAGCACCCACAGGGTAGCTGGAGGGGGTCTTATTGGTTCAGTACAAGGAAGTTTGAAGATTGGGATCAGAAATGGTGGCCTCAGCAATCCAATCATAACTCCATCTGGTTTGTTTGTGTGCCATATTTCTGGACTTTTAATGTGCCATAGGCTTTGTCTTTGAGCAAATTGTCAAACTGGCACACGATTCCTGATCAGAAAAAGTCCTTGGACTATGAGAGACTGCATTCACTCAAATTGCTAAACTAAAAGCTAAAAATAAAAAATAATACCTTCACAGAATGTTATGTCCCAGAACCAAAACAGAGTCATGATAGTTTTATTCACACAATACTCTACCGCTGAGTTTCCCACAACATATTGGACCACACATATCCAACCTATTAGCGTAGAGAGGTTGTTGCATGAACCCAACCTAGATGCTGTAATAGGAAGTCTCACCTGTACTCAGTTTTTCTACTAGCTTGAGTCTGGGAGACAGACTAAAAAAAGCCAAAAGCATCATGACGTGGAATGACAGCCAGTCTTGGTAAGAGAAGCCAATCAGCAAGAAAGAGAAGCTCCAGCAGCACTCATTCAGAGTTGCGAGGAGCAGACTCCTCTGCAATCTGAAAGGCGCTTCCAGGTAGCCTTGGATGATGTCACTCTTGCGCAGCTAGTTTTTGTTTCCCCCCCTCCAAAGTACGAAGTTTGGGAATCTCTGATCTTGCGATTGAAGGAAGGGCTGATCGGGGGAAGGGAGGGTCCTGATGGAGGGCTAGGAGTGGAATGGAGAGAATGCATAACTCCTAGTTTGCTTTTTTTCCCCCTCTTCCCCTAAGGGTCTAGCCTCTGACGTCATCCTAGTTCCCCCCCCCAGTAGACAATAGACCTCATTCATTCTTTCCCTTCCCCCTCCCATCCTCTCCCAGAACTGTTCCCACATAAAGAAGCCCATTCAGCTTCTCAAAGGGCCCCCTCCGCTCTGCTTCCTGTGGTTGGTGAACTCGTCTGTCAGTCAATCCCCCCCCTCCAAAGGGGTGTGTGGGTCTGCCCTTTCAAGCCTCTCTTCTTGCAGTCAAAGATTCCCCCCTCAGAACAGCATTGCGGTCACACCCTCTCCTCTCCGATTGGGCGGGGTGGGCGGGGTTACATCAGCCAGACCCCTCCCCCTAGCCATTGGCAGCTCAGTTGCGGCTGGGCCTTGGAGGCGTTGGGATAGCGCTCGGCAATCTGCTAAGGTACCGTAAAGCTTATTCGTTATTTTCCCCTCCTTTTTTTAAAAAAAAAAAAATTAAATTTTCTGTATGGTTGCCTTTTGGTTTTTCCCCCCTCTTTCCCCCCTCTGGCAAGTCTGCAGAAACGGCGAGAGGGGAGTCTCTGGATCCGCAAAATCTGCCTTTACCGTAGGAAAGGCTAAATTGCTGATGGATTGTGCAGAGGTGTGTCCTTTTCAGTTAATTGGGGTGAGCTTAATTAAATCCCCCAGAGAGCAGAAAAGATGGCATTCAGCTTGCACTGAGTAGAGAAATCAGCACAGATGATTTTCCATTGCTTCCCCTAATTAAAAAAAAAATCCAAATAGCTTGTGATTTTCCCATCCACCTTACCTGAAAATGGGCTGAGTGAGAAAAGACCAGTCAGCTTGTATCCAGTCGCACTTATGTGGCCCATGATGGTGAAATTGGGCCCCTGCTTTCCTTTGCCCTCGTTTGTCTAGCTAAATGCCTAGCTTTTGTTCACCAATCTGTGCCTTTAATTCTCTTTCCTCTGTGGCTCTGCTACCTGCTTTTATCCACTATTCATCTCTCAGTTTTCCCCAACCAGATATTCTCTAAATATGTGCATCTCATCATCCTTAACTCTCCCAACCTGGTATCCTCGAGACGTTTCAGACTGCAGCTTCCATGTTAGCTGAAGATTATGGAAAAGCATCTGGGGGGAGGAGAATACATGGTTGAGGAAGACTTCATTATGCCCTTCCCGGCTGCCAAATTTCTGCAGAGTCCTTTCTGAGCAAGCTCTCTCCTTCCTCCATCCCTGCTTAAATTTCCTTCTGAGCTTTGCTTCTTATGGATAGACATTCCTTTCTCTTAGTTCAGCCAGTGACTCTGTAGTATAAAAATGCCACTGCTTTGAAGGGGTAGAAATCATTGTGCTTGCCAGAGAGAACATACCTTTATGAGGCCATGCCTTTCTTTATAAAGTTTTGTTGTTGTTGTTTCCTGAGTGGGTCATTGTATCTAATTATGAAGCTTGATTAATGAGAAGAGATGTTGGCATAAAGTGAATTGGCATCACTGAAGGGGACTTCATTTGGAGGCATTTGGAAATGACAAAGGAGAATGTATTACAGCTGTTGTTATATTATCCATATTGCAGGACTTATGTCAAGAAGCGGCTTGGCCTAGCTGTGAAGACCAAAGTAGCTTAAGATAGGCTTCTGGGTTTCAGAGACTTTATTCTGCTATTCTTTGCAACATCCCCCCCCCGCCCACCCATCTCATGACATTGCATGCACTTTCTACATGTATATATCTGCCATGTTCAGGCATGTAATAAGGAGACTACCCATGGACGAGTCATCCCATGGCAGCAAAGTGTGATGGGTGCACACATTCTTTGGATTTAAAACAAAGCAGTTGGAATTTCTCTGTGTTGTTCTCAAAATAATACCAGCTATTCCAGGAATGTAGTTGTATTTTTCCAGAATGAGAAAGGCGACATTCTTAAATTGAGGTTTTGAGGTTTTCTGCATGTGTCTAATCTCTAATTTAAAGCAGCTGGGAAAAAGTCTGAATTTAATTAAGCCAATTAGGTATTTTATTTGACTGTCCACCAAAATGAACAAATCAGATCTTGGAATGTTTAGCATTTGGAACTTACTATGTCAACAGAATGGTGAATTCCAAAGGTGGGTAGCAATGTTAGTCTGTTAGAAAATAACAAAGTGTTCACTGGCCCTTAAAGAGAAATACTTTATATGGCATAGAGTTCTGTTATGAACTAGAGGTAATTTCTGAAAATGGAAGAACAAAAGAGTGGAAGCTCTTGAACNTTTATATTTACTATTCAAATCAGATTTAAGTGCTATTTGAGGCATTTGCTGGCTGTTTGGTTCCACATATTTAAAAGAACTGAATATTCTATTTTTGATTGGGAACGCATGTGTTTTAATGTTTCTGTGGCCGGAGATGCTGGCAGATATTTTATGGGAAAGGTGAAAGAACCAGTCATTTTTAAGAATAAATATGCTGATTTAGGGTTTTTTTCCTCTGTGGGTTAGGTAATGGGCTAGAAGAGTGATTTTTTTTTCTTTTTCTGAAGTGGGTTCTAAATAATCTGGTTGAACGTGGCACTTGAGAAGAGAGCTAGTTGATTTTCTTCGTTTCTCAAGGGTTTTTCCTATAGGCCTTGTTTATGCTGGACTTGAGTAGCAAACGGTTACGTTGTACGTTGTCGGCAATTGATATTTATAGCAGCAACCGGCATGCCAGTGCCATGAAAGCAGCCTGCTCCCTGCCCCACCCCCCCATCCCTCCTGGATGGGACAGAGATCTTGACAGAAAGCATTAGGGCCGGTGAGACTCTGTATGAACTGCCTGGGAAAACAATTAGCAGGCTTGTGGTAACCCCTCGGGAAAAGCGTAGGAGCCATGTGGGCAGGCTCAGAAGTTGTATACTCTCAGACATAAACTTGACACACACACACACACACACACACACACACACACACACACACACACACACGTCCTCTCAGCCGGTGACACACATTTGAGTTGGGTTTGTTATTTCAGCCTATGACTCTGATAGCTATAAAGATAGTGACTGTCAGCTTAGAGAGCCTTCGAGTATTCCCAAGGCCTGGCGCCCAGCCACTTACTTTCCAAAAGTTGGTTCTGTTTGTCTCCTTGCTCTAAAGCAGTTTTCCCAAACATTGTATGGAATCCTAGAACTTTCTGAAGTTCCATGAGATTCTAAGAGGGGGGAAAAAAATCAATGAAAGGCAGCCAGTTTATAATAATTAGAATTTTATCTTTTGAGTGGGCGCTCTCAAGAATCACATAAAAAAAAAACCCTTTCCACAGCCTGAATAAGTGAAACCTCCTGCCTTAATGCATTCAGTGCGTATTACATTGTGTATTGCACAATCCCAAGTTCAAAACTTACCCTCTTGTCATTTTCTCCTCTTTGCTTGCTTTTTTAAGAAGTCCTAAAGCCCCAATTGTAAGGAACAACCTCTTGCTACTATAATCCTCTACTTTAGTTTTCTTCAATGAGAGCTTCCCTCAGATGGGTATGGTTCCCATCATCCTCAGCCAGCACAGGGATGGTAAAAAGTACTGCTATAGATAACATCACCCTTTCCACAAATAAGGCAGCCTTTCTGAGTGACCTACTGGTGACTTAGGGAGGAAGGAAGGAAGAAAGAGAAAGAAAGGAAGGAAGGAAGGAAGGAAGGAAGGAAGGAAGGAAGGAAGGAAGAAGAAAAAGAACTGAGTGTCTGTAGGGAGATATATGATGGAGATATTGCTTTAAGGAAATTGAATAAGAGTCGTCTCTACAGAGAATATATTGTGGGGCCTGTCTGGTTGTGGACTGGCATGGAGGATCAAATTAGTCCCATTTTATAGGCCTGACATGCATTCAGAAGGTTTCTTAAAGTGTTCATTGACTTTATTTGTAGCAGAACCATCAGCTTGACTTGAGTATACAATTGAATCTCACTGCCTTAATCGGATTTCAATGTGTTGAAATGGTCACACCTGGGGAGCCAGATGTCATGTACCTGTTTGTGGCCATAAAGATGGAAGATAATCCCTCTGAGACTGGCTAAATGTGTATTTTTGAAATGGGAATGTGAGTTTGCCGCTTAATTATTGAATGGAGGGTTGGTACTTCCTACCGTGGCAGCTGATATAGTGCTGTATTATAGGAACAGAACCATGGAATAACTTAGTTATTCTTAGGCACACTTTGTTTGTCTGCAAGCAAATAATTTGAAAGTGAAATAATTGTACTACAGTATGAAAATGCAGAGCTGTGCTTATTGTATTTGTTTTTCATCTCTCTCTCTCTCTCTCTCTCTCTCTCGTTTTTTTTTTTGCCTTCATCTAAAAGATAAAGAAAAATAGGCTATAATTTTCAAGAAAATCAGGATTGTGGCCTTATGTGCAGTGACAGATTATTTGATATGCTGGAGCAAAACCCGAGGAAGGATTAGACTCCCTATCTCTTTCCCAGGATCTATCCTACATCAAATACAAATATGTTTTGTCATCGGTGCTACCTTTGGACCTGGGAGAGTGATAGCTGCCATAATGATAATAATTCTCCTGGTTGTCTTTCTTTAGCCTTAAAAGGTGTGTGTGTGTTTGTATGTGGGGTTGTAGTCCAAATGGGGAACAAGTCAAGAGTGTTGATACGGTAGGAGATGAGCAGGCTGAGCTGGAAGGCGGAGTTAAATGTGTCATCTGTTTGGAATAATTGCACAGCCACAAGAGACCCAAGTCCACTCCCTGTGAATTCTGGTGACCCTTATCTAGTGCCAATTTAGCTTTGACCGTTAGTTGACTGGATTCTTCTCTATAGGTAGCAATAATAAAATCTTCTGTTCTTTGAACTCAACGAATGCTCCTGGTTATTTGCACCTGGCAAAAGCAATAGCAATAGCACTTAGACTTATATACCGCTTCATAGTGCTTTACAGCCCTCTCTAAGCGGTTTACAGAGTCAGCATATTGCCCCCAACAATCTGGATCCTCATTTTTACTGACCTCGGAAGGATGGAAGGCTGAGTCAACCTTGAGCCTGGTGAGATTCGATCTGCCAAACTGCTGGGAGCTGGTGATCAGCAGAAGTAGCCTGCAGTACTGCACTCTAACCACTGCGCCACCACGGCTCAAAAGCAGTTGTTTGTGCCAGTCAAATGTGGTGGGGAGAGTGGAATGCCATGGGTTCTTGCTTGCTCCATAGCAGTTGCTTCCTGCCATGGCTAAATGGGTTGGGGGGGGAGTGGTCCCAGAGATTTCATAGTGTCGTTGATGGAGTGTGACACCCCACCTTATCAAACGGGAATACTCACTTATTTTTCTTAATGACAAACTCAGTCTGCCTTGCTCACCAAAGTTTAAACAAGTAATATTTACAGTCCTTGGTCAATGGTAAAGGATGGAATCATACAGGATACCTCTTGGGTTGTTGGAGGTAAGATAACACTGGAAGTCCTTGGGCTCCTGCTGGGTGAGGGAAGCTACTGTCCTAGGTCCGAGAAGATGCTCCTCAGATGTTGCTCCTAAGTTCCTTTGGGAATGGTGTATGTTAGCTGTGAGATGGGTTGCTCTGAGATTTGTTGCATCCTCTCATCGGGAGTCAAGGGGGGATTGTTGAAACAAGAAGTTTGGACAGATGAAAAACAGAGGAAGATCATTCTTAACCCAGATGAGCTCTAATCAAGCAAGCTGAGTGTGCAATTCAGGCCACCACCTTCTAGAGGTTAAGGCAATAGGAGAGGCAGCCCCAGCCAAAAAATATTCCAGTCATCCCAAGCAAAACAAAGTCCTGTGGTTATCTGAACTAACAATTATAGCAAAGCTTCAGTCCCCAAGATGTCGGTTCCTGTTCTTAACCCACTCAAGTCTGTCCTTTCAACTTTTGATCTCCTACCTCTTCTCCTGGCCAAGAGAACTCAGCAGTCCTGGCACCCAACCTCTCTCTGTCTCTGTTTGAATACTGGGCACCACTCCCTTCTGACTCCTCGTCTTCAACCAGCTTTGAAGATGTGATATTTCAACTGGCACCTCTGCCCAGATCTGTGTTTTTTGCCTTTTTACCCACACCACACCCCAGAAGGAGACGCATTTGGAACCAATTACCCCTGGGCATAGTGCCATACCTTGTGGCTTCCTTTTGGAAGATGCAGGCTAGATCAGCTCCCTAGGCCTAAGAGCTCTGTATTTTTCAGTATAATGCAAATGTCCCAAAGATTTATTATATCCCCTTCCCTCTCTCTCATTTCCTTCTCCTTTGTCCAAGACCGCCCATCTGCATTTTTCACTTTGTCCATTTGGTGCCTGGATGGCGAGGGCTTGAAGCTATCCTTGCTGATCAGGTTGCCGTGTTTGCCAGTGCCAGCTGGGTTGTGGGTTTTTCAAGGGCATTCTTGTGATTCCATTGCAGGCACTGCTAGTCTTAGGGCACCATTGACCGTAGTGGGGCATTGACAAGCAGCTTGCAGGGGGCAGGCTAGAGCAGGGTTCTCCAACCTTGGCAACTTTAAGACTTGTGGACTTCAACTCCCAGAATTCCTCAGTCAGCAAAGCTGGCTGAGGAATTCTGGGAGTTGAAGTCCACAAGTCTTAAAGTTGCCAAGGTTGGAGACCCCTGGGCTAGAGAGGAGGAAATACCCTATAGGTGCTTGCATTGATCAGTCTTTGCAGGACTGATGGGCAACAATAATGAGGGTACATTTACAGGAAAATATGTTGATCAGCACATTTGCACATAGTTTCATTTGCATGGGTTCAAATCCAGAGTTCGTTATGAGCCATAGGTCATCCAACAGTTTGGATTTCACGTCCTGTCAGCCTCAGCCAACATGGCCAATGGCAAGGGATTATAGGAGCTGTAGTATCAAAACATTCAAAGAGCATTAGGTTATCTTTAAAAGGATTCGGATTATATCAGCTTTATATCAAGCTAAGTACTGAATTGGAGCTCCTATTCCTTACAGGTAGTTCTTGACTTACAACCACTCAATTAATGACTGTTTGAAGTTATAACAGCACTGAAAAAGTGACTTATGACTGTTTTTCACACTTATGACTGTTGCAGCATCTCCATGGTCACAGGATCAAAATTCGGATGCTTGATAACTGGCTCATATTTATGACGGTTGCAGTCTCCCGGGGTCATGTGATCCCCTTTTGCGACAAGCAAAGTCAATGGGGAAGCCACATTCACTTAACAACTCTGTTATTAGTGTCAGGGTTCCAAGTAATAAATCCATAGCAAGCAAGACTCCGAGGCATGTAGATTCCTCAAAGAATACTTTCATTTGGAATTATCATATTGGCACGTATCTGGAGAAAACCGACTCTTAAGGTCTCCTACGGCTTACACCTAATTAAAAGTAAAACTTTTCCCACTTTCTCAAAACAATCAGTCACCTGGTCCAATCACAGAACAGGCTGGCAGCCGGGTGACATCACTCTGTCTTCCTCCGACCAGGTGTGAGAATGTCCTTGGTTCCCAAGAGAAAAATGTTGTTTTGGCTATATGTTCCCCACTATCTCAATTCCCCCCTCCCTATCCCTCAGCTCCGGTGTGGCAACACTGAAGCGGTCAAAAAAATGGCTTCAGTCAGGTCAGCTTCAGGGTTGACAACTAGCTTAACAACTACAGTGATTCACTTAACAACTGTGGCAAGAAAGGTTGTAAAATGGGACAAAGCTCACCTAACAATTGTCTTGCTTAGCAATGGAAATTCTGGGTTCAGTTGTGGTCGTAAGTCAAGGACTACCTGTATCTACTGGGGTTTACTTCTTTCGCAAAAAAAATTGCTCAGTTCCAATCTCAGTTTTTAGTAGAATTACATATAACACACAACACTCCATATGCTGACAAACCACAGTCTCCCAGCATCACCAATAGCATGGAATGCTGGGAAATGTAGTTCTGCAGCACTTGGAAAGCCAGATTGGAGGAGTATCTCCTAAAGTCCCGAAGTTCCTTCCATTTCTCTCACTGCTCGCTAGTGGGATCGTCTTTCCTTTTTTTTTTTAAAGAAATCTGATTTCTAGGGAGGGGTATTGTCAAGCAAGGGACTCCTCCATTAATTCCCCAAGAGGATTTGAGGCAATTATTTGCCACCACTTAATGTCCTCACCCTGGGAATGCCCATCAAATTAATGAGCCAAAGAGAGCACTGCTGGTTTGTTAGTGCCAGGTTTGTTAGTGCCACTCGATTGGGCGCCGTTGGGCAGGACTCGGAGTAGCTTGGCGCCTGTCTCGCCTCTGACTCGTTTGGCTAGGTCTTGTCCAATCCCCAGAGGTGGGGTGGGAGTGTTGTCTAGTGGGAGGCAGCATGGAATGTGCTGGGAGCTGGGAGGAGAAGGAAGTTGGCGTGTGAATGAGCGCATAAAGGAGGCTCGTCTCAGGACCCTGGGTTTGTTTAGGAAGGGATTTGGCTTGGCATCCTTGGATTCATGACTGCTCCGAGCACAAAGGCTGGGCCCAAATGCAGGGGCGGCTTACCTCATGAGCTGGTAATTGTGGTGTAAAGGCAATGCATTCCTACCCATCATTTTTGAACACTTTTTTTTTTTTTGGTAAACAAGTTTATCAAATACAGTAATCCAAAGCTTTGGGATTTTCAAAGGAAAAGTTGGAGTTCCGCTGGAATAATAGAAGACCAGGAAAGATAGTGGAGCAGTCTTGCAGAAATGTTGGGACTAAATTTCCCCTGCAGTTACTTGAATAACTTGGTTGTTATATTCACAGCTCTCCCTCCTCCGTTTTTTCTCCATAACCACAACCCTGTGAGGTGGTTTGGGCTGAGAGATAGGGACCTGCCTCAGTGAGCTTGGGTGGCTGAGGGTAGACTTGAACCCGGGTCTCCCTGCTCCTAGTTCAACCCCTAAATCCCTACTATCCAACAATGACTTTCTCAAGGCCTGAGGAAAGCTGATATGAAAAAAACGTGGAGCGTCTAAGGGAAAAATGTGTATGAAAGGAAGTTCTAAAAGATGTAGGAACTGGGCCATTACAGAATGTCATGTGTAGGTCAAAATTCTAGTAGGTTTAGAAAGCGAATGACCACCAATGTTTGACTATGGAGTTTCTCAGTCATCCAGGTCATGGTTGTCCCAAACCCATGGTTTTGTCCCATGGTTTTCCAGAGGCAACTGGACTTTCTTGTTATCCTTTGGAGACGTTTCGCTTCTCATCCAAGGAGCTTCTTCAGCTCTGACTGAAGTATTCAGCCCCACCATCCAGTCACAGCTGAAGAAGCTTCTTGGATGAGAAGCGAAACGTCTCCAAAGGATAACAAGAAAGTCCAGTTGCCTCTGGAAAAAGCACCTTTGGGACACCAATGTTTGACTTTTTGGTAAGCATTTGGGAACATGGAAAGCAATAAATCCCAGGTAAATACAAGTGATCCCTTCTGTGGAGTAGAAGATATACTAGTTGGGGAATAAGTTACAGTGATTTCAGAGCTCCCTGGCAGAGCTGTGGGAGGCCGTTTGTGGGTAACAGAGAATTAACCGCTGTGTAAAACGGCAGGTATGGTTTCTTAAGAGCCCAGTGTTAACCAGAAAGCAGGTAGTAGTTACTGGGTTCTGGGCAGGGGTGTGGCAGCCTCAGCAGGTGGTTGCCAGGTGCAGGAACGTTCAACATTGCACCTGTCTTGGTTGGAAGCCAAAGGGTGTCACTTACCGCCCTTTGGTATTCTGGGAATAACTGGAGCCATTTCCCATAACTCTAGCCCGTTTAGCCCATTGCCGATTCTCCTCCTCCTTTTTTTTTTTAAATCCTGGGACTCTTTAATTTGTCCCGTCCACTCGTGCACACAAACTCATACAGACATGCACGCCCACCTTTCCTGTTACTTTGCAGCCTCTTCCGTAAAAACAAAGTATTGGGAGATCAGAAGGGAGGCAGATCAAAGAGAATCTGTTATTTTTTGTTTTTTGAAGTCCATGTTATCTTCTGGTGTGGAATTCAAAGGATGGGATCTGGGCCAGATTTCAGGAGAAGGTAGTGATGTGTTGTCTGAAGACTTTCCTCTTATATCACAATCTCCTCCTCCTCTTCTTCCTCTTGCCAAGATCCTCTTGAAATGACCCGCACTGGAGATTGGGAATGACAACTTTAATTTACTGTAATATAATGTTGGGGCATTTGGGGAAATACAGGTAGTCCTCAACTTACAACAGTCTGTTTAGCGACAGAAGTTACAACAGCCATGAAAAACGTGACTTATAACCAGGGGTGAAATGCTAGCGGTTCAGCCCAGTACGGGTGTACCGGTAGCGGCGGGCGCCGGTGGTTCAGAGAACCAGTAGTGGCAGCAGCGCGAGGCTCCGCTGACCTGCCCGGACATCGCCATTTTCTTTTTTTTAACCCTCTGCGCATGCGCAAAGCCTTCTGCGCATGCGCAGAGGTTGAAATAGCGCATGCAACAGTGGCACGCAAGCGGTGCGAGTGCACAAGCGGTGCGAGCACGCAAAGCGCGCGCTTCCGAACCAGTAGGGAAGGTAAGTAGATTTCACCGCTGCTTATAACCATTTTTCACACTTACAACCGTTGCAAGCATCCCCGTAGTCACAGGATCAAAATTCAGTCGCTTGGCAACTGACTCATATTTATGACCATTGCAGTGTCCTGGGGTCATTTTGCAAACTTCTGATAACCAAAGTCAATGGGGAAAGCCGGATTCACTTAATAACCGTGGCAAGAAAGGTCATAAAATGGGACAAAATGCACTTAACAACTGTTTCACTTAGCGACAGAAATTCTTAAAAACTGTAGCAAAAAAAGGTTGTAAAATGGGAGCGCAACTCATTTAACAACGGCCTTGCTCAGCAAGGGAAGTTTGGGTCTCAATTGTGGTCATAAGTCGAGGACTATCTGTAGAGATGGTAACCGTGGCTCAAGGATGTTGTGCACCAAAGCCTTCTCAAGGGTATAATATCGTAGGATTCTCCTTTTAAGGCACTGACCAAACTCTAACCTAGGAAATAATTTCTTTAATTTCTTCTGAAGCTTTTTTAGGACTGACTCCTGGAGTTTTTCCTCCTGTATCCTTCATGTTCAGATTTGCTACGGAGCAGGAAAATTAGGCAAGTTTGGTAGCACTTTTTCTGACAGGTGAATTTTATTTAAAAGGCATGTCAGTTACAGCTTAATGTTTTTTAGTCACTTTTTAATTAGTCCCGGCAATTATCTCTACAGCGTAAGAGAAGGCATTAAGGAGCTGGGTGGCTTGGAGCCTACACAGAGTGCTTTTCCATTCCTGCAGAGTAACTATTATGAGCTCCCACACATCTAATGTTTATGCTCCCGGTGTCTTTTCTGAGTCTCAACACGCCCGCTTTGGACTCTGGACAGACAGCAATCAGCAGATTTAAGAGCGCTGCAATAGGTGTTGAAGGTGTTGAGTTGTAAGCTTGCTTTGATTGAGCAGAGACGATCAAAGAGGCCTCCTCACTCTTTTGTTTCTCCAAGTAAGAAACCAAGGTTTCTGGTCGTAGAAGGAAGCGCCCCCCACCTCCCTTCTACCAAACAAGCATGTCTGGCTTTAGCGACATAAGGCAGGCAAGATTGCTGCTTAGCCATAAAGCTCAGCAGGGGTCTGGAAGGGGGGGGTTGGTTTGGTGGGAGAGCGCTGGAAAATCTCGCTCATCAACCAGAGTCTGGACTGAGATTGGTTGCCAGGCCGGAGGGGAGAGCGATGTGGATTTTTAGGGAGGAGAAAGTAGGCTCCTAGGTACTTAGCAAGGCAGCATTGGGACTTCTGTTGGTCTCTCCTTGTATCCCTGGCCAAGTTGAATTCTTCAGCTACATTTGGAGCCCGTGTTTTTCTGGTATTCCTTCTTAACTCTATTTCCATTTTCCTGGTTAAGTCTCCTGAGAGGAGTTTGGCTAATTGTGGTAGCCTAGAACACAGAGCTGGAAAAAGATTTAGCTTCTTCCACTTGCAGGATTTAAAAAGTTAGAGGGGGCTGGGACAGGGATAAGGAGGAAGATACTGCTTTGGAACATTTTTAAGTATTGGAAAAATTAAACATTTTCTTCCTGCGTTTGCTCTGTCGCTGCCATTAACTGCAGTTGATTTTGTACTGAAGGATGATGGTCTACTCCGTGTGGTCTCACCAACCAGGAAGCAAACCATGATTGTCACCGTGGGTTTGAATGCGCATGCAGAATGGATTTTGCATATCTTGTGTACATAATTAAATGGCTAGAACGGTGCTTATCATCATCAGAATTCTTCTGATTTTCACAAATTCTGCCTCAGCCTAGAACAGCATACAAAATCAGGATCTTATCTTCCAAAATATGTAAATTTTCTTTTGCACAGTTTTTCCTTGTGTTTCATGGGAAAGGAAGGACAAGTGATGCGGAAAAGGGACTACAATTAGTCCTCAACTTACAGCAGTTCATTTAGTGACCATTCAAAGTTACAACGGAACTGAAAAGAGTGACTTATGACTGTTTTTCACACTTTCGACCATTGCAGCATCCCCAAGGTCATGTGATCAAAATTTAGACGCTTGGCAAACGACTCATATTTATGATGTTTGCAGTGTCCCAGGGTCACATGTTCCCCTTTTGTGATCTTCTGAGAAGCAAAATCAATGGGGAAACCAGATTCACTTAGCAATCGGGTTACTAACTTAACAACTGCAGTGATTCACTTAACAACCGTGGCAAGAAAGGTCATAAAATGGGCAGAATTCACTTAACAGATGTCTCACTTAACAACAGAAATTTTGGGCTCAATTGTGGACGTAAGTCCAGAACTACCTGTACAGGAAAATCTGTTATGGGTAGTCCTTGACTTACAACCACAATTGAGCCCAAAATTTCCCTTGCTGAGCAAGGCCATTGTTAAGTGAGTTGCACTCCATTTTACTACCTTTTTTTGCCTCAGTTGTTAAGTGAATCATGTGGTCATTAAGGGAAACAAGTTCTCCCACTGAGTTTGCTTGTTTGGAAACCAGCTGAGAAGGTTACAAATGGTGATCACATGACCCCAGGATGCTGCAACTCTCATAAATACATGCCAGTTGCTAAGTGCCCGAATTTTGATCACTTGACCATGGGGATGCTGCAATGGTTGTGAATGTGAAAAATAGTCATAAATCACTTTTTCCAGTGACATTGTAACTTTGAGCGGTCATTAAATGAATGGTTGTAAGTTGAAGACTACCTGTACTTAGGATTGTCTCCCAGCCAGGGCAGGTAGTGAAAGAAGAAATAGAAAATAATCTGTTCCTTACACTTGAATTCAGAATACACTGGAACTAGGCAGCTCTTGGCTCCATACACCTTTTATTGCAAGGGAGGCAAGTATGGCGACTTTACGACCTGTGGACTTCAACTCCCAGAATTCCTGAGACAGTTGGCCATATAAGTCGCCATATTTGCCCACCCATTTTGCTGCCTTCGTCTCCACCTTCTCCCAACCCCCACGTTTTACTTTCTAGTCATTATTTTGTAAATAACATTCTGTTTGCATGAAAATGTTTATACAAGAAGTTTCTAAGTATGAGGGTTTGGGACAGGTTTACATTCTGAAGTCAAGTAAAAGCTATAAATATTCCACTTCCAACTCAAGAGGAGAAGGAGGAATTTCATACTGCTTTTTTCTTGCACCAATCCAATTTTTCTGTCCTTTGCGTTCCTGAGTTTGGGGAAAGCAACAGAAAGTAATAAAAATTGCTGAAGCCATTAAAAAATGTTATAGCATAGATGACTGTTTTCTGGGGATATTCTGGTGTGATGAGGTTAAAATAAAAGGTACACCATCCAGAGTCCCTCTGTGAGAGAGATGGGCAGTTTTAGCATTTGATAAATAAATAAAATAAATAAATAAGAGGTAGGTAATAGTCTGTAGAGAGCTGTCAGATTTAAGGGACATGGAGAATTTAGCATTATGTACTATAACTGAGTCTCAAGATTGTAGCATCCGACTGTGCCTAACTTTTCCTGGATTTTCCCCTCTCTTTTTCAGCCATGGCTGTCCGGACCCCCGTACAACGGGGCGACGCCACCGCCGAGAGATACCTGTTTGTGGACCGGAACCATGTAGGCAATCCAGCCTCACAAGCTGATTGGACGGCCAAACGCCTGGTGTGGGTCCCGTCCGAACGTCATGGCTTTGAGGCGGCTGGGCTGCGCGAAGAACGGGGAGATGAGATGTTGGTGGAACTTACTGAGAATGGGCGCCAGATGCTGGTGGCCAAAGATGACATTCAGAAGATGAACCCACCCAAATTTACCAAGGTGGAAGACATGGCAGAGCTGACCTGCCTCAATGAAGCCTCAGTGTTGCATAATCTGAAGGACCGCTACTACTCGGGTCTTATCTATGTGAGTTGGCTTATGGGGTGGCCACTGGTTTGGTTCCATACCCCCTCCTCTCTTTCTCTCTCTCTCTCTCTCTCTCTCTCTCTCTCTCTTCCGGTCTCTCGCACTTTTTTTTAACCATTTGCATCTTCCTCATGACGTAAACTTAGGGATCTGTAGTCCAGCCTCCTAGTACTTGTAACTAAGAGCTACTTAATGCAATTCTTTTCCCTGTTTAATTCCAAATGTAATCCAGGAATTCTGGTTTGCAGCAGCTGTGTCTCTCTCAGATGTCCTAGCTCAGGAATACACTGGCCAATATTCCAGATGGTTTGGACTTCAACAATTAGCCAGCATGACCAGTTGCAAGTCATGATGGGAATTATGTGGTCCAAACCTCTTGATATCCATCAAGATACCTTAATAAGAAAACTTCCAGATTTTAAACAGTGACGCGCTGGACTGTTTCCCCGCTTGAGTGGAATGCAGCTTTGGTTAGATGCCAAGCTATTCCTTCTGAGCAGACGTCAGGACTGGAAGAGAAGAGCTGATCTGGGACAGAAAGTTGGTTTTTTTCCCAGCTTGTGAAGTATCTCTGTGTTTCTGTGCAACAATGCTCAAAAAGGGCGAGTTGGACCTCCTTCACCTCATCATGCAGAGCTCCTTTCAAAGGGAAGGAGCAGGGAACACGTGTTTCTTCTGCCCTGCTGGTTTCCCTGGCACCCAAGTGGGCACAAAAGGCTACCCTGGGAGGCATTGTGCCAAAGCATTCCCTCAACGGTACGTCATCTCTGACTCGCAGACAGCGCAGTGCCCGTCCTCCCCCCTGCTGCCTCTGATGATCTCCACCCTGTCGCTGGGTATCGGGGTGGGGAACGGACTAGACCTGTTCAGCCAGAACAGTAGTCGTCAGGGTGTGAAATGAATTCTCCCAAGGGTGCCGCCATCAACCGCGGCAACAACACACCACTTCTTAGAAGCAGGAAACTGTACTCTTGTCTTCTCCTAAGAGGCAGCCTACATCTGTGTGATTCAGCCCCATGGAACCCATCTTTAAGATAAAAGAAAATTAAATTTTTTTTTTTTTAAAACTGAAAAGGGGATTCTTCAGCCTTCCCAGACAGTTCCTTTGATAACAGTGTTGGTGTTTTTCCTGTAAATCGACTTCTCCCTGCCCTGGTGTCACTCCAGCTAGTTGTTTTACAGTTTGCTCTCCAGGCTGCTCCTTCCCAGGTATTTCAGCCTGTAGCAAAAAAGCATTTTTAGCCTCACCCTCAGCAATCTTTCCCCTACTTTTTGAGCTTCTGATGCATTCAATTCCTAAGATCCTCGGGCAAGGTGCTTAACAGAATAATGGGAGGTTACATTCCAATGCACCTGAAAACACTCCAGGTTAGGGAAGGTCATTTCTGCATATTTCCCTTAGTGTCAGCCAATGTTGATGGAGTCAAGTGACTGAGGTCAAGTGGACAAAATTTGTCTGTTGGCATGGTGCTAGAAACCTGTTTGGAAAGTAGGTAGGCCAGCAATAGTATGCCAAAAGCAAAACTGCACACTTGGATTCAAGTTAAGGAAACCCAGAGTTAGAATCAGCTTTTATTAGGGGGTTGATCCCTAATAAAAAAATCCCTTGATCTCTTTTTATGCCTCCTGTAAACCCCTCCCCCCCATTCCTTAATACCCAATATTGGTTTTCCTCTGCCCCAAGATAGGAAATTTTATGAAAATGATAACATAGTACATGCATCATTTGTAAAAATAATAAAGGTGGGATACAAATAAATTAATGATGCTTATGTCTGTGGAGATTCTCAGCCATCCAGGTCATGGTTATCCCAAAGGTGCTTTTTAAAGGGGCAACTGAACCTTCTGGTTTTTCTTTGAAGACGTTTTGTTTCTCATCCAAGAAGTTTCTTCACCTCTGACTGGATGGTGGGGCTGAATTCTTTTGGCACAAAAATGATGCTTACAGGATGCAGCAAGATAAAGTTAAAAAGAACAAAGGAAACATATATTATATCCCCTTGAAAAACTTTAATGCCATGCCATGCCCTCCCCCCCCCCATTTATTTTGCATCCTCCCCAGATGACTGCCTCCTCTTTGGACATCAATAGGTGGCATGTTCCTTCATTCGTGGGATGTTGGCAAACAATTTTCTTATGCCAGCAATTTTTTCAAATGTAAATACATTCTGAGGGCTTTACCAAGAAGGAGGCGAGCCTTGAAAGGTTTTGTTTTGGGAGGGTGAATTCAAGAGGAGGTGCTATTTTTTGGCCTCCAGCTATTCTTGGGATTAAAAAAAAGGAGGACACTCTCAGGTTTCTGTGCTGGGACATCCTTCAGATGTGCAAATCATTTTCCAACGTTTCCAAGCCAGTGCTGGAGTAGCCAGGTTGGAAAAGAAAGGAAGGAAAGGAGTCCCTGCGGATTTTACCCTGCTAGTCGTTGCCGACTATAGGGAGCAGTACTCATTTCTGCTGAGCCACCGCTGTCCAAACACGTTTCCGCAGTCATGTGACCAGCATGACATTGCGGAGCGCTGTTTCCTCCCCACTGAACTGGTACCTATTTATCTACTTGCATTTGCACGCTTTTGAACTGCTAGGTGAACAGGAGCTAGGCGGAGGCGGGAGCTCACTCCATTGTGCGACGCTCAGGTCTTGAACCGAGCCATCTTAATCACTACGCCATCATTGGTTTTTCTCCAAGCAGACATTCCTTTTTCTTGCCTGCAAAATACGAAAATTGGGTACTAGGTGTTGTTTCTAACATCCATCTCCCTGTCTGTCTGGGATAGCACTATAGCACTTAGACTTACATACCGCTTTACAGTGCTTTACAGCCCTCTCTAAGCGGTTTACAGAGTTAGCATATTGCCCCCAACAATCTGGGTCCTCATTTTACCCACCTCGGAAGGATGGAAGGCTGAGTCAACCTTGAGCCGGTGAGATTTGAACCGCCGAACTGCAGCTAGCAGTCAGCTGAAGTAGCCTGCAGTACTGCACTCTAACCACTGCGCCACCTCGGCTCGGATCACACATCATGTTAAGCTTTTGTTTGTGAAAAGTTCGAGTGCCTTAATCCACACATAATGCTTAGCTCTAAGCCATGGATTAATAGCCCCAAAAGTCTGGGTTCATGTAAAGATGAACCCAAACAAATGGCATGTCTGGCTTAATATGATGTGTGAATTAGGTCATTGTCATGCTTTAGAGTCAAAAATAGCAGGCGGTGAACTTGGCTCCTCTCTCTTTATTTTCTGTCTCTTTTTTTTCCGGTTTTTCTTGAAGCAGAAAGAAACGTATGTTTTTTAAATACTTTTTTTTTTTTTGGAAGCAGCAACCTTGTAAGGGAGAGTGTTTGTAAAGCCCAGGGAGATGTGCAATTGTGCGTACAAAAAAGGAACTGCAGCTGTATTGGGGAGCCTGTTCTGACGTGACTTTCTGTCTTCCTTCCAAATGGCAGACATACTCGGGGCTCTTCTGTGTGGTCATCAACCCTTACAAGAATTTGCCCATCTACACAGAACAGATTGTGGAGATGTATCGGGGCAAGAAACGTCATGAGATGCCGCCTCACATTTATGCCATCTCCGAGACTGCCTACCGAAGCATGCTGCAAGGTACACACTGGGAGACCCACAAAGGGGGAGGGGGGGCTTTACTATACGTCAAGAGCGGGCAAAGTACAACCCTGGAGGCTCAGAGGGCTGGGCCTGGTTCCATTGCGTCCCTCAGCCTAATTTCAAAAGCCTTCTGCGAGCCTCTGCCGAGATGCTTCACTCCCAAGTCTTGAAATGTGCTGTGAGGAAAACGAGAGAGAGAAAAAGAGACTAAGAGAGAGGAATGGAGTGGATCTGAAAAAAAAACCCCACACCCTAAATGGCCCTTTCAATTTTTTGTTTCAGCCCCCCCCCCTGTCTTCATTTTACCTTCTTGCTCTCTCGGAAGTACGTCCATTTGATTAAAATTAGGTTACCCACATGGCTGTGAGAAGTAAAGGGGGTGGGGGGCG
>QLTV01004396.1:206976-218657 GCA_003457575.1 Thermophis baileyi
CTTCCCCCCCTCCCCGCTCCTCACCTCCCATCCTCCAGTGCTGATTGCTGGTCCCTACCACTGGCTGCTGCTCCTGGTCCCACTACACTTAGAATTGCTCTTCAAATGCTTTTCTCATCAGTTGCACATTTTGCTTGTTGCCAGAGTCGCTTCCTTGAATTCCTTTCCTCACCAGAGTTACGAGCCCCCTTTGGTGGGGGGGGAGGGGGGGGGACACACATGGTTCAGGGGATTTCAGGGGAGGGCTGGGAAAGGAAGCCAGGTGTTGGGGATCTCCTATTCTTCCCCTTTTCTGTTGTGCTGGTCCCCAGTTTATGTCCTTACGTTATTGTGGTTGTGTTCTCATTGTGTTGTTCATCGTCTAATTTAACCCTTTTATTTTGTTTTGTTTTTGTTTCCCTTGTCTTGCTCCCTGCTCTGCCTTCCCATTGTATTTTTTGTGATGTCATCCCCATCCCAACCTCCATAGACTTCCAGCCCTGCTTCCTACGTGAGTAATTTTTGGAAACAGCTTCCCCCTGGCTGACCCTGGAGTTTCTTCGAGCACTTCCTCGGCCCAAAAGCTTTGTGAGGCCAGAGGCCTGCATAGGTTGCTGCTAACCCCTTTTCCCTCCTCCGTCCCTCCTTTTCCTTCATCTAGGGAGAACTGGAGCATCAGCTTCTGCAAGCCAACCCTATCTTGGAGGCCTTCGGCAATGCAAAAACGGTGAAAAACGACAATTCCTCACGATTCGTAAGTCTTCGTGGATGGAGAAATCCCCTCCCACCCAGTCGTCTACCTCAGAAATCTGTGGAATGAGGATCCTGTGTAGGAGCTTCCAATTTCAGACCAATTGAGCCCTGGATTTGAGACAGAAGATAACATCTTCCTGAGCAGTGGAAAATTTTTTCAGATCTGGGACATCAAACCCCAGTTGTTCTAATGCAGGGCTTCTCAGCCTTTGCAACTTTAAGATGGGTGGACTTCAACTCCCAGAATTCTCGGAGTTGAAGTCCATCCATCTTAAAGTTGCCAAAGTTGAGAAACACTGTTCTCATGGGTGGTTTGTACCCTTCTTAAATGTATTACCTTCTGTCACCTCATGTGTGTGTGGTCTCCCTATCTTCAGGTTAAGATTGTTTCTCACACAACTATAGCAAGTGGCAAAAGCTGCCAAACAGTTACAAGGATATCTTTTCTTGTAAGATAATCTCTCCTGTTGAAATCTGTTAAGCTCCTTCACTCTTCCCCTATTTCAAATGTGTTAGAACGCAATTCCAATAATTCCCTAGCTGGCTGAGAGTTGAAATATTGTCCAACACATTTGCAAGGCACCAATGTGGAAAAAGTTTGTATACAGCAGTGTTTTTCTAACTAGGCAACTGAAGATGTGTGGACTTCAACTTCCCAGAATTCCCCAGCTAACATGGGGAATGCATTGCAGAGATGGGAGCTGTGATACAAGACATTTGTCAGAGTTCCAAGTAATGCACCCATAGAAATTAGAACTCCGAGGCAGGCAGGTTCCTCAAAGAACAGTTTTATTGGGTATAGCATATTGGCACAACTGGTGAAAGCCGACTCTAAAAGTTCCCGCGGCTTTCACCTAATTAAAAGTAAAAGTTTTCCCTTTTCCCCCAAGTCACTGGTCACGCTGTCCAATCCAAGAGCTGGCCGGTTGCTTGGTTGCTTTGGCCCCTCCTCTGGCGAGCCACCTGTGGGAATGTCCTTGGGTTCCCACAGGAAAGTTTTATTGTTTTGGCTACAAAGCCCATCTAACTATTTCCCCCCTCCCTCTGTTTTGTGGCAACCCTGAAGCCTCCAAGATGGCTTCAGCCATGTTCACTTCAGGGTTGACAACATTCAGCTGGGGTGTTATTAAATAAAAGGCCCTCCCTCCCACTGAATAAAAAAAACTAGTTACAGAAATTTGCCAAAGGGATTCTAAGTTTGAAAGTAGATCATCTCATGTTAGTAAATCTGGATTTTTTTTTTTAAATCATCTTTCTGTTTCGGAAGAAGAAAAAAAAGTTAAGCTGTGCAGCCACTTTGTTGAAAGAGGCAGTGTTACGTCCGGCTCGCTGATGAGATCTGAAGGACAGGAAGCAAGCCAAGACACTGTTCTTTGGTTTGGTTTGTCTATTGGCTTCCAGCAACTCCTCCTCAAACATAAATTAAGAATGGGTTGCCCAGTTACAATGCTGGACAAACCTTTGGCCTAAGGGCTGCACTTGGTCATGACTGCGAGGGATATGACCGTGTATAATGATAGCATTCAAGAGGATGGAATAACTTTATTTTATATATTTTTTTGCATTATCATGGCTTTCAAGGGGTAAAATGGGGCTTTAGTACAGATAGTCTGAATTGAGACCGGAAACTCCATTGCTAAGCGACATAGGCGTAAGGTGTGATACCATGTGACTGCACTAAGTTACGATGGCAATCCCAGTTGCCGTCTTTAGGTGAGTCATGTGTGATCACAATATTTTTGCAACTTTTTGCTTGCTTCCCCACTGACTTTGCTAGTTGGAAGCCAGCAGTGAAGGTTGCAAATGACAGTCACGTGACCATGGGGCACTGCAACATCAAAATTGCAGGCTGGTTGCCAAGTACCTGAATCACAATAGTGACTGGGGAATGCTGCATTGGCTGTAACTACGAGGACCAGTCATAACCTTGCTCTGCTCTGTTACAACTGTTGTAACTTCAAACAGTCACTGAACAAGCGGACATTAAATAAGGACTACTTGTATTGCACTCATTTTTGCCCTTTACCCTCCAGTGAAAAGCTTCCCTGATATTTTGGCAAGAAAGAATTTAATGGTGCAGTGGGCGGCTTCAGCTGAGGATACCCTCTTTGCTCCTTTAAATACTTCAAAGTACAAAAAAAAAGAGCCTTAAAAGGTTATGCTTGCAACCCCTTTTAAATATAGCCTTAAACTTTCATGTACCGTTTCTTTGATTCTATTCTTTAGAAAGGGCAAAATATATAAATGCCTTTTTGAAATCCTATGCCAACAAACTCCATATTTCCTTCGGAAGAAAAACCAGTTTTGTTGGTGAAAGTCTTTTTTTTCCCCCCAGCTTCCTTTTGTATTTTTTGAGAAATGCTTTTGGTTTTTAGCCACTCCTTTGAAAAGAAAGAAAAATACAAAGGTTTTCTCTTCCTCATAGATGAAAGGCAGAAGAGTGAGCTTCACATTCCGCTGTATTATTACTTTCTGTTAGCTTTTCTTGTTTTTGTGGTGACTGGTTTCTACTCTTCCTATTTAGAAAAGATTCATTACTAACTGAATTGACCAGAGGAATCTGTTTCCAGCTTCTGTGGTTCACTGGCAACTAAAAAAATATTTAAAATACCGAACAATTTTTCTGTATCAGCCACACCATTCTTCTGATTGCTGTCTCATTTTCCTATCTCTTTTTCAGGGTAAATTTATTCGGATTAATTTTGATGTAGCCGGCTACATTGTTGGAGCCAATATAGAGACATGTATCCTTGTTGTTAGAGAATAGAAGTTGTAAGTTTGGGCCGTTGGAGACCTCAGGCCCAGTTCTCTAGACCAGGGGTGTGAAACTCGATTTCATTGAGGGCCGCTCAGGGTTGTGTTTGACCTCGGGGGGGGGGGAGGTGGGCGTGGCCAGCTCGACGTCACTCGTGTCTGGGACACCTGTGGCAGCCCGAGTGCTTTGCCAGTGAAAACAGGCTCCTGAGCTCTGTTTTCGGCTGAGACGACCTCCTGCAACCCTCTGCCAGCGAAAACAGAGCTTGGGAGGGCCGCATGCAGCCCTCCAGAGCTCCATTTTCGCTGGCAGAGGCACTGCGGGCCGGTCCATCGCTGTTTCCAGGGTAGCCCCGCGGGCCAGATCTAAGCACCCCGCGGGCCAGATCCGGCCCCCCGGGCCTTGAGTTTGACACCCCTGCTCTAGACAGATAGAATTTGAGTTTGATTGGGCATCAGATCCTGAGCATGAACATTCCTGATGGCAAAAATATCAGCTGTCTGATCCAAAGTATTAGAAGTCCCCCAGGGGCAGAAGGATCCAGATGGGATGATTGACAAGCCGTGATGGACCTGGGTGCCTAAGGAGAAAGAAATAGTCCATACGTGCCATCCTTAACTCAGAGTGTCCCAGATCTTTTGGAGAAGTCCCGTGCCATTCGCCAGGCCAAGGATGAGCGAACCTTCCACATTTTTTATCAACTCTTAGTAGGTGCTGGTGAACACACAAGAGGTGAGTTTGTCCCTTTCATTTCCCAAGCATCATAGAAATCCTTACCTTCATCCTGTGGCTTAGTGTCCTGCACTTAAGACTAGCAATAAAGCTGAAGGATAATGAACTGATTGGTGCTAAACAGAAATAATAATACTCAGATCTTTTTGACTAACCTGACTGGAAATAACTCACTAGAAAGAAAGTCCTAACCAATGAAAACAAGTGATGGTAATAAGTTGTAATGTCAGAAGTGTACACATAGTACACAGAAGTGTACAGTGGCCCACCACTGTCCCTTTGGGTAGAAACAAACATTTTGTGCATGGGGTGATGGTGGTTTATAGAGTAAAAAGGGAGTCTTAACAGAAATCTAAAGCACCCAGGCTGATCTTTAAACCTCCTGACTCTTGGTCTGTCAAAGCAGACTCTAGATATTGTGCCCATCTGATGATTCCTAATAATGTATTGCCCCCTGGAGAACAACATAACTAAAAAAGTGTCGCCAATGCTTTCGTTACCTCCTGTTGAATTACTGCAATGACTCTACATGGAGCTGCCCTTGAAGACCATCCAGAGCTATAACTGGTCTAAAATGAAGCAGCGTGCAATTTTGGGTGCTCTACACTTCACCCAAATAACACCCACTACTGCGTGAGCTGCACTGCTTCCAGTTGCTTTCTGGGTGCAGTTCCAAGGTGCTGGTTATCACTTTTAAAGCCCTACCTGGCACAGAGTTAGGTTACCTGTGGGACCATCTCTCTCTGAAGTATCTTGCCCAATTATGTAGGTTTTGGCACCCTCCAGGTGTCCCTTCTTAAATGTTGCCATTCTGAGGGTCTTCTTGATGTCCATTTCAGCTCTTTGGATCAGGTTCCCGCATGAGATCAGAGGGATCCCCTATCCTTGTGAGGTTCTTCCTCAAACATTGAGCTAGGATGGGGATTGAGCTGTGAGGTCCTTTGCTCTGGCGCCTGGGGGGGAGGCGCCTTTGTTTTTAACTATGTTTTATGGGTTGTTGTGCGCCATCTAGAGTCATGCATTGTTTGACATAGGCAGCCATATAAGTGCTGTAAATTTTGTTTATTAAATTTGTATGCCACCTTCTGGTGGTCCCTGTAACAGGGGTGGGTTCCGGATTTTCCTACTGCCAGTTCGGTCAGGGTCGCGGTCACGGGGCCGTTGCGTGCTGTGTGCGAAGCACGCGCGCGCACATGCGCAGTAAAAAAAAAAAGCACATGCGCAGAAGCAAAAAACAAGGCGCCACCGAGAGAACCGGCTCGGGGGCGTGGCAGGCCTGGGTCACTGCCGGTTCCAGTAATCCAGGCCGCCATGTTACTAACGATTCTATAGAACCAGTCCGAACCGGTAGGAACCCACCTCTGCCCTGTAACATGCTCTGTTTCATGCCCCTGTAGGGGAGCTGCTGCTGGAGCCATTCAATCAGTATCGCTTTCTGTCGAATGGGTACCTGCCCATCCCTGGACAGCAGGATAAGGAGATCTTCCATGAGACTATGGAATCCATGCGTATCATGGGCTTTTCACATGAGGAGATACATTGTGAGTCACTCTTTTATGCGTGTGCATATATCTGCCGCATCCTGGTTGCAATTAAGGGAATATCTGACTTAACATTCCACTTATGGTCGTGGTCATAGTTTCGTTTATTATGTGCTTTCAATTGACTTAGAATAAAATATTTGATACAAAAATATACAGGTTACAACCTTGACTTACAACCACAATTGAACCCAAAATTTTTGTTAAGTGAGACAGTTGTCAAGTGAGTTTTGCCCCATTTTACGACCTTTCTTGCCATAGTTGTTAAGGAAATCACTGTAGTCGATAAGTTAGTAATCCGGTTGTTAAGTGAATCTGGCTTCCCCATCGACTGCTTGTCAGAAGGTTGCAAAAGGGGATCACATGACCTTGGGACACAGTAACGGTCGTAAGTATGAACCAGATGCCAAGCATCTGAATTTTGATCACGTGATAATGAGTATGCTACAAAGGTTTTCACTATGAAAAATGGTCATAAGTCATAAGTGGAAAAAACCAGTGCAATTGTAACTTTAAACGGTCATTAAATGAACTGTTGTAAGTCGAGGACTTCTTGTATTACCATCCATTGCCGTATAACTTTGTAATGTGAAATAGAGAACCAGTTTGCTGTAGTGGTTAAGCCACCAGCCTAGAAACGGGGAGATGGTGAGTTCTAGTCCCATCTTAGGCATGAAGCCAGCTGGGTGATTTTGGGCCAGTCACCCACTCTTAGCTCTAGGAAGCAGGCAATGGCAAACCATTTCTGACATCTTGCTAAGAAAACTGAAGAGACAGGAGTAACACTAAGGCATAAAGTATATGAAATAAGGGGTGATAAGCTAAGAGGACTATGACCTAGAATAGTTTTAACCACTATATGTTTGAAATGACCAGTAGATATAAAAATACTTTAAAAGTAACGAGTAATTGTTTAGGTCAGGGGTGTCAAACTTGATTTCATTGAGGGCCGCATCAGGGTTGTGTTTGACCTGGGGGGGGGGTAAGGGGGGGCATGGCCAACTCGACGTCACTCATCGAGGCTCCATTTCTGGCCACGACGGCCTCTGCAGCCCTCTGCCGGTGAAAACGGAGCCCAGGAGGCATGCGTGTAGCCCTCCTGAGCTCCGTTTTTGCTGGCAGAGGCACTGCGGACCGGTCCTTCGCTGTTTCCAGGGTGGGCCCGTGGGCCAGATCTAAGCACCCTGCGGACCTTGAGTTTGACACCCCTGGTTTAGGTGATTTCACTTGAGTAGATATTAAATGTTGTTAGCAACATTGTGTTACCTGCCGCAATAAACGGAACAAGTTGGAAAAATTCCTATTTATTATTGGTCTGCACTGACCTTAAATCCATTTGGATATTCACAAGCAGAGTAAAAATGTAATATCCATCCATTGGCAAATCTTTTATCTCCAATTTTCTTATGTGTACATCCAATTATTCTTAAAGTATTGTAGAAGTTGTTTGTAAAGGCCATTTCTGCAATACATTTTAGCATTGCTTTTAACTTCACAGTTCCATTTTAAGCAATGTTTACACTGTAGTGAACGTTGTGATTCGTTCTTTTATTATAATTCCAGTAATGCTCCTTCATGTAGTGAAGGAGGAGAAGGAGAAGGAGAAGGAGAAGGAGAAGGAGAAGGAGAAGGAGAAGGAGAAGGAGAAGGAGGGAGGGAGGAGGGAGGGAGGGAGAGAGAGAGAGAGAGAGAGAGAGAGAGAGAGAGACTTAAACTTGAATGAACATCTGAGATAAAGAATACGTACCTCAATTTCTTTCCTGCATAGAAACTTTAGAGCACTGTGATTTCTCTTACTATTTTAATATAACATTAAAACAATTAATACAATATTAAAACAGTAAGAGAAATGACGATGTTGTAAAGTGTGTGGCTCTTGTGATGATCCTTGGGTTTGAAATGTTTTGAATGCTGCTTGTTAGTTGTTGCAGTCCCAGCCTGCTGCAGTGAATGTCAAGCCTTACATGTTTCATCAATCCAAAAATTCAAATTATTTATAGAATTATGAGGGCAGTGGAGAAAGGTAACACAGCATGCGTCTTTAAAATACCTTGTAGCTTTGTTCTTGTTCTCATTTGGGCAGAGAGGCCTTTTGCAATGCACTATGTGAGGAAATATATTCTTATGTTTTGTGTTGCAATTTATGCTGAATCAGTTTGAAGGGATGAGTTTGAATAGGATTGCTTGCAAAACGCGGACATGTGGTTTTGCTAAGGGTCATTCTTTCACACAGGTATGTTGCGGATGGTCTCAGCTGTGCTGCAGTTTGGCAATATTGTCTTCCGTAAAGAGAGGAATACAGATCAGGCCTCCATGCCGGATAACACAGGTATTTCAGATTAGTAGCTTTAATTGACAAACCGCTGACTTTTCAGAAATGCTAGCAAGTACAGGTAGTCCTCATCTTATGACTGCAATTGAGCCCGGAATTATGGTCGTAAGTCATGGCAATCATTAAGATGATGGGGGGAGATGCAGTCTTGGAAATCCAGAACTGGGTCATAAGTAGTTCTGGGAATGTCTGTCATAACTTTGAACAGTCACTAAGCAACTGGTTGTTAAGCAAGGACTGGCTGTAAGCACTTGGCTGTGATCAGAACTCATACTACCTTTTTATTGAGGAGTCAGCTGTAGAAGATATAATCTTGTTAAAGACGATACAAGTGTATGGGGAACATTTTTTGTTTTATTATTATAAGAGATTGATTTCCATTTTGGCTCTAGGAAGCAGTATTTCAAATGTAAGTTTCACAATAATCACCATATGAAAATTCAGGTTTCTGTCAAACATTCCTGTGGGCTAGGAACTGCTTTTTGAAAGGGAGAAGGGAGTGGGGGAGATGGAACTGAGAAGAAAGCTGGTGGGAAGTGACCTGACAGAGGGCTCTTATTGGTCTCTTCTGTGCCTTTGCAGCTGCTCAGAAACTCTGCCACCTCCTGGGCATGAATGTCACGGAGTTCACCCGTGCCATCCTTACCCCACGCATCAAGGTCGGCCGAGACTACGTGCAAAAGGCACAGACGAAAGAGCAGGTCAGTGGTGCTGACGACTGTGGCTGACATGTTGGTGGGTGTCCTGAAGAACCCTTGAAGGAGGGCTTGCCAATAATAAGTATGTATGGCATATATGGGCCAAGAGGAGTCTGTTTTGATCTCGACCTTCCCTTCCTAGGCTGACTTTGCTGTGGAAGCATTGGCCAAAGCCACCTATGAGCGGCTCTTCCGCTGGCTTGTGCATCGAATCAACCGTGCGTTGGATCGTACCAAGCGCCAGGGGGCGTCTTTCATCGGCATTTTGGATATTGCTGGTTTTGAAATATTTCAGGTGAGGGGAGATCTGCTAGCCACAAAATCCGGTGTGGTTCCTCTTCCTTTTTCACTACCCGATGAATATGGTTCATCTGCAGAGCTGCTTTCAATCCTTTCCTTTAAATTGTGTTGTTCATCTTCTCTTTAACTAAACCCATAAATTTCAGCTGAAACATTTTTCCTGATTCAGAGCTGTAGTCCTTCCCAATAGAGGCTCTGGGTCAGGGGTCTCCAACCTTCGCAACTTTAAGACTTGTGGACTTCAACTCCCAGAGTTCCTCAGCCAGCAAAGCTGGCTGAGGAATTCTGGGAGTTGAAGTCCACAAGTCTTAAAATTGCCAAGGTTGGAGACCCCTGCTCTAGGTCAATTGTCTTCATGTTTTGCAAGGGAGACTTGGAGAAGTATATTGGTGGATGTTCTTGGAGAGGGCATGTTGGATTTAGAGTGTCATGTTAACGATTCCCAACAACCCCAACCAATATGGCCAGCGCATGCTGGAAGCTATGGCTCCCCAATCTCTGGAGGGCCACAGTTTTCTCATTTTTTTTACCTATGCCTGGGTACCATCTCCCATATGGAATATGAACAGATTGAGAATAGGGGGGTCATAATGTAAGAAGAACTTGAAAACATGGGGCTATATCACAGGAAATGGGAACTGCGAATGTGGGGAACAGCAGAGTCCTGCCACAATTTTTATGGATCATGTGTGCAATGGACAATTTGTTCCTGGCCAGTGATGAAGCTATTCAGACTACTATTTTCTGGGCTTCAAATGCTACATTATGTACGTGTCTTAAATTTCTTCTGTGTTTTAATTTTTCTACTCCTTACCTTATATAGTTATTGAAAGTTTTCTTTATTTAGATTATTATATTAATTTTAAATATCATATTTTCTCTTTTTAATGTAAGATGTTCTGAACTTGGAAAATAAAAATAAATCATAAGCACTAAGTCTCTTCCTACAAAAAATGATTCTATACCAGTATCCTCCCTTCTGTAATAGTTCACAAGCCTGAAGTGCACGTTTCTATCTAGAAAGATGCTAAAATAGTTTCGTAGTACTAATAAATATAAATCCGCTTTCTCCAACATGATGCCCTTGAGTTGACTTGAATTCTCATAACTAAAGGGCATTAGACTGTGGAAAGAAGATATAAACAGTAAATTCATCAGACAGAAGGTCCTCGGTGAAGGCTCTCAACTAGTATTGATGCATAGTACACCAGATTTAACTTTGGTTGAAAAGAAGAAAATGTGGGCAATTGATGTGACAATACCAGGGAATAGTAGAACAGAAGACAAAGAATTGGAGAAGATCACACAAGTATCAAGCTCTGAAAATCAGAATTGAAAATTAGGGCAGTGGTGATCCCAGAAGTTATTGGCACACTGGGTGTTATACCACAACATCTTGGACGACATTTAGAAAATTTGCATTTTGATAAAAATTTCCATCTGTCGATTTTTTAGCTGGATTTATACATATACCGTTATAATGCATTATGACGTTCTAAGTTCTTGGAAAGAACTCAATGCAAATGAAAGCCAACACCAGCTAAAGAACTGGCAGCTGGGATGTCATACTTCTGTGGATATAATAAAAAATTAAACTTGTATGTTGCCTGACTCTCACTGAACTCTAGGCAGCTCATAATAATTAAATAAACAGTGTCTTAGGAAGGAAAGGATTAATGTCAGTCAGTGGTGGGATTCAAATTTTTTTACTACTGGTTCTGTGGGCAGGCTTGGTGGGCGTGGCTTGGTGGGCGTAGCAGGGGAAGGATACTGTAAAATCTCCATTCCCTCCCCACTCCAGGGGAAGGATACAGAGGTGGGTTTTTACTGGTTCTATCTGGTTCTTTAGAACTGTTAGTAACTCAGTGATGACGTCACGGAGCCAGTTCTCTTGGTGTCTCTGTGGGCGCCGCCATCTTGGAGTTTGCTTCTGTGCATGCGCAGAAGCTAATTTTTTGCTTCTGCACATGTGCAAAAGCTATTTTTTTATTGCTGCGGGCGCGCGCGCACGGCGCGACCCTGAGAGAACCAGCAGCAAAAGGATCCAGAACCCACCCCTTCCCACTCCAGGGGAAGGATACTGCAAAATCTCCATTCCCTAGAGGTGGGTTTTTACTGGTTCTATCTGGTTCTTTAGAACTGTTAGTAACTCAGTGATGACGTCACGGAGCCAGTTCTCTTGGTGTCTCTGTGGGCGCCGCCATCTTGGAGTTTGCTTCTGTGCATGCGCAGAAGCTAATTTTTTGCTTCTGCACATGTGCAAAAGCTATTTTTTTATTGCTGCGGGCGCGCGCGCACGGCGCGACCCTGAGAGAACCAGCAGCAAAAGGATCCAGAACCCACCCCTTCCCTCTCCAGGGGAAGGATACTGCAAAATCTCCATTCCCTCCCCTCTCCAGGGGAAGGATACTGTAAAATCTCCATTTCCTCCCCACTCCAGGGGAAGGTTACTGCAAAATCCCCATTTCCTCCAGATCAGCTGGGACTCGGGAGGCAGAGAATAGATGGGGGTGGGGCCAGTCAGAGGTGGGATTTACCGGTTCTCCAAACTACTCAAAATTTCCGCTGCCGGTTCCCCAGAACTGGTCAGA